>JZKD02S1691367.1:0-13411 GCA_000966675.3 Picea glauca
ATTTATTGGGACGACATCAACAGGTCTTTGAGGCAATTCCACCAGGGAGACCACCTGACAGGGGGTTTGAGCACACCATTGAGTTGGAGGAGGGGGCCAAACCTATGATCACCCCTCCTATCGTCATCCTAGGAGGTTCAAGAATGAGATAGAGAAGGCAATCAAAGAATTGCTAGCGATGGGACACATCAGATTAAGCAGAAACCCATTTGCTTCTTCAGTTGTCTTAGTTCTAAATAAGGATGGAACCATGAGGATGTGCATTGATTACCGAGCCTTGAACAAGAAAACCATCAAGAACCGGTACCCTATCCCATGCATTGACGAGTTGATGGATGAACTACATGGGGCAGTTTTCTTCTCAAAAATTGATCTACGCTCTAGATATCATCATATCATCATCCGAGAGCAGGACATAGAGAAGATGACATTTCGAGGCACAATTGGGGCACATTTTCCATACTTGGACGTGCGACACTTTTGGTGGATACATTTGGGGTTCCAGAATGAGCATCAGGCCATATTCAGGGGAAAAATTACAACCCATTTCCCAGTAGACCAAGGCGGTCATTTTGAGACACATCTCGTCCGATTCCAATGCTGGAATCACTAGGACGCATTTGCCAGAGAAAGAGGGGTGCATTCCCCCAGGGGGATCCATCCGGGGTCCAAACTCACCAGCAGAAGGGTCTGACAGTTACCAATACCGAGGACTAGAGAAGGGCAGGCCATTTGGAACAGTTTCCAGGCCATTCCGAGAAGTATAGCTCCCAGGGAAAACTTTCCAAACTTCCAGCAGTTACCGTCAGAGCTGCCATAGTCCCAGCGCATCCATAGATTTCGCAGTGCTCCCATATTCTGGATATTATATTTTAGTTTCTTATTTGTATTCTGGATAAGATCCTTTGTCTATTTATCTAGTCGAGTATTGTCAGTTTATTCAGCCCCATTTGGCCATTTTGTAATCCACAGAGATATCATAATATAAACTTTGCAGTCCTTTATCGCATTTGTTATTTGTATGATCATATATATGCTGTAAACGAATAATCCTACACACACATTAGCAACATTTCCTAGACTAGCCAAGTCAAGAACATTACAGTTACTTTTGTCATAACATTGATACAATTAATGCAGGAATGAAAATGAGATCATGATGTAGGTAAGATGCATGAAGATGCATGCTTTATCTCCATGCCAACACAACATTAATAGGATGTTACTTTTGTCATAACATTGATACAATTAATGCAGGAATAAAAATGAGATCATGATGTAGGTAAGATGCATGAAGATGCATGATTTATGTCCATGCCAACACAATCAAGACACTTACAATGCCAGATAAATTTGACATAAAAAAAATCAATGCAAATTCAAAATTTAGATCTCTCCCGATATGCATTTCTAATATAAACTAAAATGAGGGTCTCCCTCATTTAATTTTCAAATGAGGGTGTAGGAAAAAGATTCTTGGAGTTGAAAGTGATTTTTGGGGACACTCAACACGAATGGGATATTTGTGGGGAATCATTGAATCTCTTGGATTCAAATGTAAGGTCTTGGTCATTTCCCCCCATTTTTAAACAAAATTGTAGATTGAAAACAAAATGAAAATTGGATTTTGAAGATGGGATTTGGGTTTTGGATATGGGAGATGGGTTTTTCTTCATATTCCTCCATTTTATTTATTTATTTGTGGATTTAAAACAAAATGGGATTTGGGTTTTGGAGATGGGAGATGGGTTTTTCTTCATTTCCTGCATTCATTTTTTAATTTGTGGATTTAAAAAAAAATGGGAATTCAATCTTGGAGATGTTAGATGGGATTTGGGTTTTGGAGATGGGTTTTGAGTTTTCCTTACTCCCCTTGTTCCTCCTCTTCTCTTCCCCTCCCTCTCATTCTCTCCATATTATCTCCCCGCTTCCCCCCCTCTCTCTCTCTTTTGCATATTCATCCCATTCTCCTTCTTTTTCCCTCCCTCTTCATCCCATTCTCCTTCTTTCACCCATCCCTCTTCTCCCTCCTCTTCCTCTATTATTCTATTTCTCTCTCTCTCCCTCTCCCTCCCCCTCCCCCTCTTCCTTTTTCCCTCTTCCACTCCTCTTTTTCTTTCCCCTTCTCCCCCTATTTCTCTTTTTCTTTCCCCCTCATCTTTTTGTTTTTATCCCTCTCCCTCCGCCTCCTCTTCCCTTTCATCTATTTTATCCCCCATTCCTATATTCCTTCTATCTTCCTCTCCACTATAGTCTTGTAAGTTCCATAAATTATATTGGAGAATCACCTACCACTACAGTCAAATCAATTTTGAATAGGCTTTCTTGATTATTCTCTCCTGGAGTAAAAACAACATGTCAAAGTGAGATAATTTCATGTTTGTAGCATTGTGTTTAGATATATTTTCTTCCCTTATTAGCATTACTCTTCCACCCTTAGTAAGGCCCACTCATCTTATCTTCTCTTAGAAAAATTCCAATTAACAAATGTAGTAGTTGAGTTATGTGCATAAGCCCAAAATAATTTGAATTATAATTAGTTCACATATATGGTCTTAAGTTGAAATACTATGGTTACAATGAGTAGCATAATGCAACATTGGCACATGTTTTTTTTTCCCTTTGCTTGGCTCGTTGGATTAAATGCAACAAGACAACTTAGGGTTTCTAAGTTAAGTAGAATGACAAGAGGACCCAACATGGTTTCCAAGTTAAGTAGAATGACAAGAGGACCCAAGCAAACATGCACAAATGCATCATAGCCAAATACTTTGAGATGTGAAAGTGAATTATTCTTACCAAACCATACCTCATGTGGAGTCGAGTCGACTAGTGCCGACGAAGAAGACATATTCACCAAATATTTTGTAATGTCGACTACCTCTGCCCAGAATTCTTGTGCAATCCCAACACCATTGAGCAAGCTCCTTGCCTTGTCCATCAATGTTACGTTCATTCTTTCAGCAACTCAATTTTGTCGTGGCGTATATGGTGTGGTATTTTGGCGTGCTATGACACACTACTTGCAAAACTACTCAAAATACTTTCCACATACTTCACCACCATTGTTAGTCTTCAACACCTTAATCTTTGTATGTATCTAGTTTTCCACGAGAGACTTAAAATCTTTGAATTTCTCGAAAACCTCTGATTTCTTCCTCAAGAAATATATCCATGTCTTCCTCGAAAAACCATCTATAAAGGAGACATAATACAGGGATCCACCAAGTGAAGGCACTGAAATAGGGCCAAACACATCACTATGAACCATTTCTAGAATCCTCTTTGACCTTGTCACTCCAGATGGGAACTTCACCCGACTTTGTTTTCCACATATACAATGTTCACAAAAGTTGACCTCTAAATTACATTCAAGAAAATATTCAACCATACCTTTGTTATCAATAGCGTGAAGTCCTTTTTGTCCAATTTGTCCCACCCTCTCGTGTTGTAGCATGGTCAGGTCAACTTGACGAAGGTTCGTCGAGTCGGTTTGAATTGAAGAAACCTAAGTCGAGTTGAGTTGATTCAAATTTGAGTCAACTTTATGAACAACAATGTTGTTTCATCTAGTCGAGTCAACATTCCCTAATAACTTGTATAGGGTTCCAATCCGAACTCCTTTCATTAATACCATCGCACCAATGACCAGTTTGCACGTATTCGTCTGAAATATAGTGTGCACTCTTGCATCACTCATCTTGTTGATAGATATTAGGGTTCCTTCCAAACCTAGAATATGTAGCACACCTCGAAGGGTTCTACTCTTCATATCTTGTAGTGTCAGTTAGACTCTTGCTTGTCTGATAATTTTTGTTGTCGAGTGGTCCCCTAAGACCACATATCCTCTTTCATATAATTCATATTTACATAACCATTCTCTATGTGGTGTCATATGATAGGATGATATTGAGTCGATCAACCAAACATATTGATCCGAATGTGTACTAACTGACGTGAGATACACATCGTCTCCTTTATATGGAGTTGTCTTTGTCTCAATCAATTACTTCTTATTGAATCCTATACCGACCTCCATTTCCTTCGACTTGTAGTCCCTTTTATAATTCCCGTATTTACCACATTTCCAACACCTTCTCGTCGATTGAACAAGGGATTTAGATATACCCTTAGAATTTCTACCAGAGAATTTTACTTTATCTCTGTTAATCGATCGACCTCTTACCATTAGGGCATATTTGGTCAATCCTTCCATGTTCTTCCTTCTCAATTATTTTGATAGTAGAGATGCAACCACATCTTCTAGCACTAATGTGATTGAATTAATCCCTATAGCCATGGCCAAGCTATCCCAGGAGTCTAGCAAATAACATAATAGGCTAATACATTTCTCCTCCTCTGTGATTTTGATATCCACATAATATAACTGACTTATTATGGTATTAAACACATTTAAATTCTTAGTGACCGAACTTCAGTCACTCATCCTCATAAGATACAATTTATTTCTAAGGAACAACTTATTTACCAAGGATTTTGACTGGTACAAGCTTCCCAACTTGTCCCTTAGTTTCTTGGTCAAGTATTCACCTGAGACATTCAACAACATTGAATCTGCAAGACAAAGTCGAATCGTACTTCTTTCCCTTCTCTCGATTTTCTCCCATTCTTCCTTCGACATACCTGTTGGAATGGTACCTAGATAGAATGCTGCCCATTTTTCTTGATCTATAAGGAGATAATCAATTTTAAGCTTCCAAAGCTCAAAATTCTGGCCATTGAATTTTTCAATCTCTATTTTCGAGCTACTTGCCATTCTTTAAGCACAACTTTAAAGATCTATGAATTATGACTCTTACTAGACCTAGGGTTTAGCTTAGATCCAAGGTTGTTAAACCAAGCTCTAATACCACATGTTAGGGAAATATACTTCCACGCTAAACCTAATAGAAGAGAGGAATAATTATTTAAGCTAGAAAACAAATAGAAAAGCAGACTCACGGTACACAGAGATTTTACTCTGGAAACCCAAACGAGAAAACCATCATTCCTTGAGCATTTTTCTCTCTTGTTGTCTTATTCATTCAGAATAAAAGGTTACATGTCTAATCTTGGTCCACACCTAAGACACAATCAACATCATACCCTCTTGCTTTACACAAGGAAAACCTTGTAGCCAATTCAACTTACATCTACATGACCAACAACCTACTACTAAATATTAGCATGAATATAATTATTACAACAAAATATTAACCTTATAATATTACAACATGCCTTATTTATAGGATTTACAATAGGAAAAGCCCTAAATAAAGGCGCCCGAAAATGGTTACATATCCACATAGATCATTGGCTGCAAATCACGAGAATATCAAGATTCTTTTACAGACAACTACAAGTCGAATTACCAGTCAACCTTCATTTGGTCTTTAGTCAGTTGCCACAGGACCACCACCTATTTACCTCTTATCGGTTGACCTCTTTGACTTGTTGTCGATCAATTTGACTTTGAATTTTCCTGATTGAACACTTTGACCTTCAACTTTAGCTATCCATTCGATCCAACTCGACTCAGCTTTCACTGCAAAGAATCTAACAACCCAACAATTCCCTATTCCATATATTTATGAGATATTATATGAGATTCATGGAATGGCTTGGCCTTGTAATATTAATATTGTAATATGTAAAGTTAATCCATGGTTGGGTGCATGCATGCAGGAGCACACACCATTGGCATCTCTCATTGCTCCTCATTCGTGAGTAGGCTCTACAACTTCAACAACACTTTTTAGATGGACCCATCTCTTGATCGTAACTATGCGAGGACACTGAAGGCAAGTGTCCGCAGGGAAGCCCTAACAATGCTAAAAATACCGTTCCCATGGATATTATGACACCCAACACCCTCGACAATCTCTACTACGACGATCTTAAAAGGAACCACGGTTTGTTTACCTCAGATGCAACCCTGCTTACAAATCCAAACACCAGAAATGTGGTCAATGCAAACTCCGGGCGCTATAACCTGCGGAGGTGGCAACTAAGCTTTTTTGTCGCCATGGTTAAGATGGGAAAGATTGGCGTATTAACTGGCAACCAGGGAGAAATCCACCACAACTGCACCGTCATCAACAACTAATCTAAACACTTATAGAGATTTAAAAGAATTCATCTCATCATATTAAATAATTCGTTTGCTCGCTACTAGCTCTGCATAACCCCACCATTCTTATTTTCCTTTTCACTAATAAAACATAATGCACCGTAGTACTCAAGAGTTTTACTTATTTTTTTTCCTCTTAATGAGATGAAAGTAGTCTTCATATTTGATTAAGTCATCTATTAGAAATGATTATTTAGTCATCTGTGTGATACATCTTACTTGCCTCTATGAAATGAAATCTTTGTATCGATTAACGATTTATTTCAGTGATGTGTAATCATGGATGTGTATCCTTCCATAAAATAATTTCCCTTTAATAAAATTAAAATATATATTTTTACTTTATTTTAAATGTAATTTTTAAAAATATTTAAAATATAATTTTTTCCATATTTAAAATTTGCTATTTTGATTTTTATTAATAAAATATTGTAAATAATTATTATTTAGCGTTTTTAAAATTGTCATATTATATATTTTTGGTAGTGTATAACACATTATATTGAAAAAAAATTGAAAAATGGGATGATTATTTTATTATTATAATAATAAAAATGTAATTTTAAATGAGAATAATAATAATTAAACTTTATTATCAATCATATAATTTTTTTAGTTGATAATATAATTCTTGATTGAGAATATAATTTTTTTTAAGCAAAGAGCTTGTATTGTTTGATTAATTAAAAAAAAAAATTTAATAAAAACTTTAATAATAAGTTTTATTACCTTAAAACAAAACAAAAAACACAATGATAAGAAGTTAATATTAAATTTTGAAACAAGGTTATATAACTTCATGTAAAAAATGGTGTAAGAAGTTAATATTAAATTTTGAAACAAGTTTATATAACTTCATGTAAAAAATGGTGGTCTGCGGTTATGGAGCGTCACTTCTGCATCGGGCTATGGTCTGTGAAGGATGTTTTACCTTTAGCTTGTGGTTAGGTTTTTATCCCCCTCCTTTATAGCTTCCAGTTTGTCATTTTCCTGCCCCGTTACCCTGTAGAATTCTCCCGGCACATTCTTGATGATCTCACAATGGATGATTCTCTCTCGATGTCCGCGTTGGCTTCTAGCGCCAACATGAAGTCAGATTTGGTGAATGTCGTGGCACCTGAGGTATTGACGGGTGGAGGTTATATTGAATAGTTGGCGGGAGTTGGGGTCTCTTCTATGCTCAACCCCTTTCCTACTCTATTTGACCCAGTTTCCGCTTCACAACCCCCTCTGCACGATGACCTTCTTTTTGGTTATTTCACAAAATCCTGGGTGCCGGGGCTTTCAAATTCATCGTCTAGTATTTTACCACCTCTCAGTCCGCATTAGGCAGCAGATTTAGACTGGTTTAACTATGTTTAAGGAGGAATAATCCACTCTCCCTCCGATCCTACCCATGACCTTCTTCCCACCAGACTAAACGCGGCTTCTCCAGTTCACTTAGATAAGGGGCAAGGTGCCACTATACCCTTCCCCTCAAACAAGGGTTTCATTTCAGCCTTGTTAGAACCTGATGAGGATAAAGGATGTGACCAAACCTATTTCTCCAGAGAACATTTAAGGAAGCCACATGCACACCCAGACGACACTTGGTGGCACATGACCAAGGGAAACATGATCTAGGCTTAAGAGGACAAGCCTAAGAACAAAAGGAAGGGTTGGGAACTTGGCACTCGGAGAAGACGTCGAGATCAGACAGGTAACCCACATGGAAAATAAAATGATAGTAGGACGTTTTAATGGCAAAATTTTTGCGGTTAGAACAATTCAAGATTGGATGCAAAATGCTTGGAAGGATGAACTTGGATACCTACCGGAGCTTGTGGAGTTAAATAGAAATTGGTATGCTTCACCTTCCAAAACTCTGAGCACTCCAAGTGGGCATTGGGTAAATCCTAGAGCATCAACAACTCCCTGCTTCTTCTCAAACCCTAGAGCCCACTCTTTGACGTAAGCACATAACAACTTGATAAAATCCCAGTATGGGTAAGACTACCAACACTTCCTTTCCACCTTTGGTCCTTTGATCATTTCAAAAAAATTGGGAACCTTTTAGGAGACTTCTTGGATGCGGACATGACCTTCGAAGAATCTAAACAAACGAAGGTAGCGAGAATATTGGTAAATCTAAACATCAGGGAAGGTCTTGGTGAAGATATTGATCTCAGCTGGGGAGGATACAACTATATTAAAAAACCGGACTATGAGAATATACCATTCAGGTGCAGAAGGTGTCACCGATATGGTCATCTTATCAAGAGTTGTAAGCTTCCTTTAAGAACCAGAGGAACAATGTATTGTAGGAACAAAGATTTATCGGTAAAGATTTATTAGTGTAGGACTATACATAAATAAGCTCCTTCGAGCATGTGTGTTTATTTTTTTTTTTACTTTCGGCCTGTATTTTCAGCAGTGTGTTTTTGAGCTTGACTCCATATCCCAACAAAAGGCGACTGGAACTACAAAAGGAGATATTAGAGCCTTGCAGGGAGGACTCTATCCCCCATGGAGCCTAATGTTAGGACTTATTCTTGCAGGGGGATGTTTTTCCTTTGAAGTTGGCCATTGGGTGACCAAATGCGAGAAAAGGGGTTTAAAAACCCACCATATGCAATTTATCCACGGTTGCAGCCATGAGTGAAAAGCACAACACTCGAGCAAACTCAGTCTAGACTCGAATCAAGCAAGAGGGAAGGTTTATTTTTCAACGACAAAGATCCCATCATGCAGTTTAGATCGGTGGTTCACGGGTGTTCAAAGTTCAGGAGTTACACAGAGTATAACGACAGGGAAAAACCCCGAAGAGAGCATGAGCCGTCTGATCCTATGGGGACATGTGGCAGAAAATAAGCGATTTCGCGGAATCAGGGTTTGGGGATTTTGAAGTGAGCTACAGGAAATTTTCGTGAAGTACGAAATTGCAAAATTAATCTAGACCATTCAAATTAGAGGGACACATGATGTCACATCAACGAAGTCGCGATTTCGCAAATGGGGAGTTTCGAACGGAGCTATCTTTTGAAACCCCGATTTCCCGAGGTCCCAAATGCCGAAGTCCCAATTTCCCGAGGTCCGAAATCCCAAAATCGTGATTTCGCAAATCGTAGGTTTGAGAAGAAGCAATGCCCTATTTCCCTGAAGCGCAAAATCCTGAAATTTCATAGGTGCTGAGTGCAAGGTCGCAGCCTGTGGTCACGTGGAAGGCAGTATCAGGAGGAAAGCACCCATCGCGAAGAGCCTCAGCTGTCGGATGCATAGCAAATCCAACCATCAATCTGAGTCAGGCCATTTCGTAGTTTCGTGGATCGAGAAATCTGAATTTAGGAGTGTGGGAACTCCAAATAAACGAAGTCCCGAAACGCCTTGGGAAATTGGGACCCATGGTTATAGCCCGTGGTCTTATGATGAGCGAGTCCAAGAAGAAAGGTTAGCACTCAATGCATAGGGATGGCGACTTGAGGCCTTCGAGGAAACATCTTGGTTGTCAATTTTAAAGCGGATCCAGCTGTTGATGCATATTGGTTGTTTCGCGAGTTCGCGTACCAGGAGATTTGAAGTCAAGGGGAGTGAAAACTCCTGAGCTGCGAAATCCCAAAATTTTATAGGGGATAGGCGTGAGGTCACAGCCCGCAATTATGTGGGACAATGGAAAGAGCTGCGAAAATGGCCAAAACCTCAGTGTTAGCTGTAGAAAGAAGGTTGCCATATTTTCAGGTGCCAAGGTGACTCGACCTCGTTCTAATCCCAATGAAGAAGTCAATGAAAGCGGGGTGAGGTGGTTGAAACCTCACCTCGCCCCATAAATGAAAGGCATGGAGGACCTGGCTGTGGAGGCAGACTGTCAGTCCGACATTCCACGAGGATGGATTTCCCTGCAAAGCCCATGTTGAGTTAAGCTCACGTCTGGTAGAGGAAAGCATGCATAGTCTGACTGAGAAGACGTTGCGCCGTGGAAACTCGAGCACACCTCTGTTGTTGATTACAAAATTTCTGAGTATATGTATGGAGTTCTGTCATTTGGTAAAGGGTCTTTGGTTGAGCAGAGCTCCCATTTTTGTAATATGTTTTAACACCAGAGATGTGTCTAGTTTTGTAGTCGATTTGAGACTTTCAGTTAATAGAAGTCAGTTTTCTTTCACATCTCTGTAAATCTTGTGTCAAAACACTCAGAATTGGAGGATCCATTCGAGGATTGTTATGATGTTATGATGGAGGCTTGATCATAGCAGTATCGTGATCAGTTTTACTCAGTTTCCAATGTTGTCTTGTTCCCTCTCACACTGAATAGCTCGAAATTGGAAGATCCAGTCGAGTTTTTGTAGCTGCACATTGATGGAGGTTTGATCATCACATTGTTGGAACTGTGTCATTTGGGCACATTTCAGTGTCTGAAACTTGGGCTCGAAAGCATCATCGATCCTGAGTTTATCTTCTTTCAAGTTGCTGGAAGGATGGATGCCCATAGCAGTCTTGTTCTCGTTTTCTCACTAAGTCTTCCCTCTGCTCTCTTTTAAACTCAATCAACTGACTGAAGTTAATATGGCCCTCACTTCCCTGTGCATTTCTTGTCTGGTTCTATGTTGTAACATCATTCTAGTGCTGAGTTTTGTTCATTGACCTCCACCCATTTAAACCAACATCCACTTGTGACATAAACTTTGATGGGTATCAGGCTTACTTATGCAACAATCCAGAGGTGACTTCTAGTGCTAGCATTTCTGGCGTCATTGTCGGGGGCGAAACTGAAGGTTTTCCCTGGGTAGAACGACAATGTTTACTAGTTATGAAGGTGCATAAGAACTTAGTACTTCAAAGATTGCAACTCTGCACTTGAAGACTCCACTGAGGTGATTCTACTGTCTCGGTTTTGCTGTTTGAGTGTTACTGCTTCCGGCTACACCTGATAGCCCTCGAGAGAACACAATGATCAGATCTAGCCTTTGATGTTGAATGAAGGCTAGACACACTCATTCTGCATATCATTCACCTGACGACTCCATGGTTGAGGGATTGTTTGACAACTCCATTGGATCGAAATGGACAAAATCTTGGCTCAGAGGTTTGCTCCTTTTAATTTTTATGTTCTTCCTGGTTTTCCTAATGTTGTCCCTACCGTGGATGAATGGGGTGATTATTTTCCCATATTTAGAGGGCATGTAGAGGGCAACCCTGCTTAGCATCTCCATGAGTTTCATGAACTCATGCATCAATGGGATATACATCACGAGGATGTATTATTAAAAATGTTCATGTTCTCATTAGCAGGGGATGCTCGTGAATGGTATCATTCTTTACCCCCTGTTAGCATCTCCTCCCTGAGAGAGTTTCATGCAGCCTTCAATAGGCACTGTCAAAGGCATTATTCCTCTGAGTTAATCTATCATAATTGTTGTGAGGAATATGAAGGCCATGATCAAGATGTGGTTGTGTCTTATGAAAGCTATGAGGATGAGGACCATGAAGAGGAGGATGCTCTAGGCGAGTTGACAAATATGGTAGAATATCTCTTTGCAGAGGTAGAAGAGTTGAAGACAGATCATGACTGTAGCCTTTTTGAAGAATATACAGAGGATTTTCCAGTTCTTGAAGCTGTTGTTCTTGGAGACCCTACTAATGAGGGTAGTATTCAAGATTCCATGGTGGTAGAGACATTAGTTTATGCCCCTCATAATCCTGTTATCTCGGTTTTAAAGGAACAAGCCATTGTGGAGGAGGATTCTTCTCTTTTTCTTCACAAGATTTCCCATGATGTGTTTACATTTGGGACTGAAAATAAGGATCGGGAGATCGTTCCACTTTGGCCTATTGTCCCTAGCTTTGAGGACTATTCATACGAAGAACAACAAAGCCCCACATCACAGTTCACCGACCAGAGAAGCGACCAACCTATATATGACAGTTATGAATCAAGTTATGAGATAGATGTGCAGGATTTCCAAGAACAGATTGTTGGGCCTTATCCTCTGTTTATTAAGCAAGATTATCTTGAGGAAATCATCCTGCCTGGACCTGCCGAAGACACTAAGCAGCAAGATGAAGAGAAGAGTTTTCCCATGGGTCCTGTTTATGATGATTATGAATCTGACCCTTGGGAGAGCCAATAAGAAGAACCAGAAGAACCAGAGGAGCAAAAGAAGGGGCAATTTATCTCCTGTCCAGAGCATGTAAGTGAACATCCATCGCCTGAGACCAATCAGTCTACATCATCTTTTCATCCAACTATGCTTACCAGTGATATTCAGCCCTGAATGAGTAGTTGTGGAGGAGAGCAAGCTTTCTGCTACAAATTTCACAGAATTTTCCACTCATTCTATGAACCGATCAACGATTACATGTAGTGGAATTTCCTTCATATCTTGGAGCCACCCAATTTTATCTCAACTTCATCCCTTGGAGAGAAGTTGAAAGATGTAACCGTTCTGCTGTCACGGTTACATCATCTGTTACCAATCACTGACTGATTGAAGGAGCTTCTGGTTAGGAATTTACTTGAATAGATATGGTGGAAATTTGCTTTCACCTAGCACCATGTAAAGATTTATTAGTTTAGGACTGTACATAAATAAGCTCCTTCGAGCATGTGTGTTTATTTTTGTTTTCACTTTCGACCTGTATTTTCAGCAGTGTGTTTTTGAGCTTGACTCCATAGCCCATCAAAAGGCGATTGGAACTGCAAAATGAGATCTTAGAGCCTCATAGGGAGGACTCTATCCCCCATGGATCCTAATGTTAGCACTTATTTTTACAGGGGGATGTTTTTCCTTTGAAGTTGGCCATTGGGTGACCAAATGCGAGAAATGAGGTTTAAAAACCCACCATATGCAATTTATCCAAGGTCCCAGCCATGAGCGCAAAGTAAAACACTCGAGCAAACTCAGTCCGGACTTGAATCAAGCAAGCGAGTGGGTTTATTTTTCAACGACAGAGATCCCATCATGCCGTTCAGATCGGCGGTTCGTGGGTGTTCAGAGTCCAGGAGTTACACGGAGTATAGCACCGGGGAAAAACCCCGAAGAGAGCATGAGTCGTTCAATCCTGTGGGGACAGGTGGCAGCAGATAAGCGATTTCGGGGGATCAGGGTTCGGGGGTTTTGAAGTGAGCTACAAACAATTTTCCCAAAGTACAAAATTACGAAATTAATTTGGACCATGTTAATGTTTATGCTATTATTATAGTTCTTTGCATTTCATTAGATAAGAGCATAATAAGAACAATATCACTGAGAAATACACATTCACAAGAGACACAACATTTATCCTAGGAAACCCTCTAGGGGAAGA
>JZKD02S1691367.1:33265-47299 GCA_000966675.3 Picea glauca
ATAATATTTATTATATTACATAATAAATATAATCTAAATAATATATTAGATAATAAATATAATATAAATATAATAATGCATAATAATAAATACATAGTACAACTTTTTATATTTAAATGCGGTGATTGGTGAAATTTATTGATTATGTAATTAATTCCACATATTGAAAGATTTGAAGGGAGCAATAGCACTTCAATTCTATCAACCAAATAAAAATGAGAAACACAAATATTTTTATTATATCCAAAAATATATATTTGTTATCATATTTTAAACATTATATTCCATACACAAATTTATGGTAAAAAACAAATTAATATCCGATCAATGTTACATCAAAAGCAAACTCATTGCTATAGTCTCATGACAGAGACTAATAAGGAGACTAATAAGGAGTACTATCCCTCGTGATGCTTTCTGACTTTAATTAACTTTTAAGATTTTTTTAAATAAAAAGTTTATTATCTTTTAAATTAATAAAATTATCAAAATTCCAAAATTATTCAATAAAAAAAATAAAATTATATAACAAAAAATTAATGATTTTGAATTAATAATTTAGGTAATCAAAATGTATGACATAAATAGTAAAAATCCTTATTTTGAATAACGAGTTATGTTTCAACAAAATAAAACATAAATACTAAACATACTTATTTTGAATACCATGTTATGTTTCAAGAGAAAAAAAAATAACATCTCTCAAAAATATACATATTTAAAGTATAATAAATTTGTTATATCAAACCTAAAATCTAATATATTAGTTAAAACCAAATATATAATTTAAAGCATAGATTAATGCATCATTCTAACATATACGTGGAAGCTCTAATGCATCTAATTTGAGGACCAAAAACTAGTGGTACTCATTGGTGCAAGCTCTATTACACTTACACTGCATGTAGTAAGTTGAACAACTCCTTGCCTTGTTTTGGGCCAGGGCTCCCTTATTACTCCCATACGAGGCCATGCACTAGTTATGTCTTTTGAGGGGACTAAATTAGCAATTCTAGTATCCTTAAAAGTAAGAGATCAACTATACCTATTATAATATATACATATATATAATTTAACTATGTTTGATATTGTTTTTTTTAATATGTCTTCGCGGTGTATATTTAATAGAAGTGTGATAGAAGTAAACATAAAATATTAGAAATAAAAAGAATGTCTCACCATTAATAATAACAGGTACATGTCGACATTTTCATAGTTTCTCATTACTTGAATTTGATTTTGTGGTTTATATCTATTAGATCTATATGAGTATTATTTTTTGTTATTATTGGAATAATGTGGCCTTATTTAAGTTATTTGCTCTCATCCCTTCAAGTTCATTGCAATACTAATGGCTTGATATAAGTGTGCCATCATAACAAAAGACATTTGTCCTTTACTACTAATCCACATTTCTCATTAGAGTGCAACACCATGCACTTAATTACAATTTGCACAACTGAGAAAAGGATTATAATAATGAAATTTCATTATTTCATAACTAATAACTATTTCATCCTTAAATTTCCTTCCAAGTATATGTATACTAAATGGTGCATCAAATCCATGTTAACGTTATAGGGGGAGTTGGAACTGACTCCCCTAGTTGTCAAAGGGCCAACAATCCAAACTAAGTGTCGAACCCAAGTAGGATTTCTTATCAACAAAACATTTAAATGCTTCAAGATGTGATAGAATTATAGCTTATCAAAACCTTGAGCTTCTTATAGGATTCGTCACACTAGGCGAGATATGTTTGGCCTCTTCAGAATAAATTTATTTATAATTTCTCTTATAGTGACCATAGAATCTCCCACAAGTGTCGCCACATGAATCCTTTGGGATTTGAGGATCAATGGGCCTTTGTATAGGGATAATGCTTAAGCTTCATTTTTTGTGGTAGTCCCAAACTCCCAAGCATATTTTACTTCTTGATTTCCCTTGATGACTACCTTGCACTTGCCACCCCTAAAATATAATTATAACATAATATTTTTTAATTATAATTATAATAATTTGTAAATTATCATAGTTATAATAATAATAGTTTTTCATATTAATTATAATAACTATATTTTTTTAACTTTTAATAACTATTATAATTATAATAAATATAATAATATTGATCAATTTTTCGTGTTGTTATTGGTGGAAAATTTGATGTTGTCACGATGCATTCACCATGTTATAGTGACATTCAAACATTGTTATATGATGTTGAGATAACGTGTCATGTGTCCTAACATTGTAATATACAAAAATGACACAAATGGAAATGACACATCATTTGTCTTACTGTTGTAAGAGACAACATCTATAGGATGTTACTGTAATGTCCCTTTCCAAATAGGAGCTCCAGAGAGGAGGCTTAATGGTCTAAACCGCCCTGTTAGATTATAGCCAGAGCCAAAGAGGGGTAAACATGGTTACTAGAGGTCACTCCAGTCACAAGTGTTATATTCAGAAAGTGACATTGAGCTAAAAATGGTTAAAAGCAATTTTAAGTCATTATGAGCTAAAAATAGAAGTCAACAGTGAATTAGGGTTTCAACAGTGATTTATGGTTTTGGAAGTCAACAGTGAATTAGGGTTTCAGCATGATTTCGGGTTTTGGAAAGCTATAAAGGAAGGGTTAGAGACCTAATTCATTATTATGCAGATTATGACTTGTCATTGAGGAGAAGAGGCGCATCTCAGGAGAGATAGTTCAGTGGATTCTAGGAGGAAGACAACAGTTGGTTGATTTCGATGTTGAGAGACACACCCTAGTCACCAGGGAGATCATGCAGGTCTTCCATCATTCTTCAGCAGCAGTTACACAGTGTTCAGAAGCAGGGGCGCATTCATCTAGAGTGGGGGCGCAGCTTCTAAGAGGGTTTTTAGTCGACTTATGCCATCGAGGGAGAATTCTGAGATTTCCCTCCGACCCATTTGAGAGGAAGGCAAGGCGCATCTTTTGCATGGTTCCTCATCAAATTCCGACAGAAGAATAAACTAGGGCGCATTTTCCAGGATTGAACGTGCGACACTTTTGGCGGATACATTTGGGGTTCCAGAATTAGCATCATGCCATATTCAGGGAAACCATTACAACCCATTTCTCAATAGACCAAGGCGGTCATTTTGAGACACATCTCGTCCAATTCTGACAGTGGTTCAGAGTCCAGGAGTTATGCGGAGTATAGCGTCGGGGAAAAACCCTTAAGAGAGCATGAGTCGTTCAATCCTGTGGGGACAGGTGGCAGCAGATAAGCAATTTCGTGGAATCAGAGTTTGGGGGTTTTGAAGTGAGCTACAAGCAATTTTTGCAAAGTACGAAATTGCAAAATTAATCTGGACCATTCAAATTAGAGGGACACGTGGTGTCACATCAACGAAGTCGCGATTTCATGAATCGAGAGTTTCAAAGGGAGCTATCTTTCAAAACCCCGATTTCCCGAGGTCCGAAATGTCGAAGTCCCGATTTCCTGAGGTCTGAAATCTTGAAATCACGATTTCTTGAATTAGAGGTTTGACAAGAAAAAGCGCATTCTATCCCTGAAGCACGAAATCCTGAAATTTCATAGGAGCTGAGCACAGGGTCATAGCCTATGGTCACGTGGAAGGTGGTGCCAAGAGGAAAGCGCCCATCATGAGGAGCCTCAGTCGTCGGATGCATAGCAGATCCGACCGTCAATCTAAGTCAGGCCATTTCGTAGTTTCGCGGATCTAGAAATCTGAAGTCAGGAGTGTGGGAAATCCTGATAAACAAAGTCTTGAAACGCCTTGGGAAATCGGGGCCCATGGTTATAGCTCGTGGTCTTATGATGAGTGAGTCCAAGAAGAAAGGTTAGCACTCAACGCGTAGGGCTGGCGACTTGAGGCCTTCGAGGAAGCATCCTGGCCATCAATTTTAAAGCGGATCGAGCCGTTGATGCATACTGGCCATTTCGAGAGTTCGCGTACCGAGATATTTGAAGTCAAGGGGAGTGAAAGGTCCCGAGCTCCGAAATCCTGAAATTTTATAGGGGATAAGCACGAGGTCACAACCCGCTTTGCATGGGACAACAAAAAGAGTTTCACAAACGGCCAAAATGTCGGTGTTAGCTGCAGAAAAGAAGGCTGCCATATTTTCAGGAGCTAAGGCGAGTCAGCCTCGTTCTGATCCCAATGAAGAAATCAATGAAAGCGGGGTGAGGTGGTTGAAACCTCACCTCGCCCCATAAATGAAAGGCATGGAGGACCTGGCTGTGGAGGTAGACTATCAGTCCGAATTTTCCACGAGGACAAATTTCTCTGTAAAGCCCATGTTGAGTTAAGCTCGCGTCTGATAGAGGAAAGCACATGTAGCCTGAATAAGAAGACGTTGGGCCATGGAAACTCGAGCACGCCTCTGTTGTTGATTACGAAATTTCTTAGTATATGTATGGAGTTTTGTCATTTGGTAAAGGGTCTTTGGTTGAGCAGAGCTGCCATTTTTGTAATATGTTTTAACACTAGAGTTGTGTCTAGTTATGTAGTCGATTTGAGACTTTCAGTTAATAGAAGTCAGTTTCCTTTCACATCTCTGTAAATCATGTGTCAAAACACTCGGAATTGGAGGATCTAGTCGAGGATTTTTATGTAGTTATAATGGAGGTTTGATCATAGCAGTATCGTGATCAGTTTTACTCAATTTCCTATGTTTTCCTGTTCCCTATCGCACTAAATAGCTCAGAATTGGAAGATCTAGTCGAGCTGTTGTAGTTGCACGGTGATGGAGGTTTGATCATCGCGTTCTTGGAACTATGTCATTTGGGCACATTTCCGTGTGTGAAACTTGGGCTCGAAAGCATCATTGAGACTGAGTTTATCTTCTTTCAAGTTGTTGGAAGGCCAGATGCCCATAGCAATCTTGTTCTCATTTTCTCACCAAGTCTTCCCTCTACTCGCTTTTAAACTCAATCCACTGACTGAAGTTAATATGGCCCTCACTTCCCTATGCATTTCTTGTCCAGTTATGTGTTGTAACATCATTCTAGTGCCGACTTTTGTCCATTGACCTCCACCCATTTAAAACAACATCCACCTGTGACATAAACTCTTATGGGTATCAGGCTTACCTCTGCCGCAATCCAGAGAGGCGACATCTGGTGCTAACACACCCATAAATCATAATATTGACATGTCATGATTTTAGCTTAGATATAGTACTTGAAAATCCAATGTAAAGTGTTTAGCATTTATTGTCTTGCACTGATTGACCTTTGAACAAAAATATATAAAGTGCAAGTTGATAGAATCATAATCAAACGAGCTTCCCACGTTGTATCTTTCCAATTGTAGAGCAGTTGTAGAAAATAATATGTCGTGAGCACGTTCTATCTAAATCCAGATTGGAAAGCATGTTCTACTTAAGAAGACGAATTCGTAGATAATATGTATGACTTTTCGTGATTCCAATTCGCCCACTAAAAGTTGACCCTCCACAACAATACCCATCTATAAATACATACCTTCAAATTCAAATGCTTATACGGGTTTGTTTCTCAACATTCTAAAGTGCTACTGCTTAGGAATCGATTCTCTGTGCCCATCGTCATTTAGTGTCTTGAAACGACAATGGCGAAGGACTGTAAATCAACCCTCCTTGTCGTATTATTTTGGGCCTTAGCTGGTATTGCAGTAAGCGTGGACCTTGGATTTGTTAATGAAATAGCGAGTGGTTTTAACCTCGGAAATGGCACCTCTAAAGCACCGGGTTTTTATAGGGATCTTAGAGTGGGTTTCTACCATTGGACTTGTCCAGCTGCGGAATCCGTTGTGTTCGACGCGGTGAGAAACAAATTCATGAAAAATAATGGAGTAGCTCCCGGACTCATTTGAATGCATTTCCATGATTGTTTCGTCAGGGTACGACATGTTCAATCCATCATACCATTATATATTATCATCATATCTGTAACTCACTCCAATGCAAATGAAATTATAAAATCACGTGGGCTAATTTTGAAATCACGTGCGCTTTCAGGGATGTGATCATCGATGGGTCTGTTCTCATAAACTCCACTGCCAACAACACCACAGAGAAAGACAGTCCAACTAACAATCCGAGTCTTCGCGGATTTGATGTGATTGACGCAGCGAAATCAAGATTAGAGACCATCTACCCAAACACTGTGTCTTGTGTAGATATCCTCGCATTTGCTGCTAGAGATAGTGCAAAGCTAGTAATTATATTCTTCTGTTCGGAAAAATCCTACACAACAATCATTTATGTTCAAATGGCATCAATAAGTTGGTAATTATAATATTCTTAATCGTTGGCAGGCATCTCCATATGGATATCGTCTGAGTTGGGATGTTCCGGCTGGACGAAGGGATGGAAGAATTTCACGAGCTTCAGATATCGTGGGAAACCTACCTCCCCCATTTTTCAATGTAAGCCAGCTAACCCAGATCTTTGCAGCCAAAGGTCTATCACAGCAAGAGATGGTTATACTGTCGGGTACATACTAATCCATGGTTGGGTGCATATGAATATTAATATTGTTCTTCATTGTGATATGTAAAGTTCTGTGCATGCATGCATGCAGGAGCACACACCATTGGCATCTCTCATTGCTCCTCATTCGTGAGCAGGCTCTACAACTTCAACAACACTTTTGATACAGACCCATCTCTTGATAGTAATTATGCGAGGATACTGAAGGCACAGTGTCCTCAGGGAAGCCCTAACAACGCTAAAACGACCGTCCCCATGGATATTATGACACCCAACACCCTCAACAATCTCTACTACTACGACGACCTTAAAAGGAACCGAGGTTTGTTTACCTCCGATGCAACCCTGCTTACAAATCCAAACTCCAAAAATGTGGTCAATGCAAACTCCGAGCGCTATAACCTGTGCAAATTGCAACTAAGCTTTTCTGCTACTATGGTTATGATGGGAAAGATTGGCATATTGACTGGAAACCAGGGAGAAATCCGCCACAACTGCAGGGTCATCAACAACTAATCTAAGGGCTATTTGTGATTTAAAATAATTCATATCATCATATTCAATAATTCGCTTCCTCACTACTAGCGATGCATAAGCCCACCATTCTTATATTCCTTTCACGAATAAAACACAATGAATTCACGAGTAGTACTCACGAGTTTTACATGTTATTCGTCTTCCTCTCAATGAGATGAAAGACTTGGGAGTTTTACTTGTTATCTGTTTTCCTCTTAATGAGATGAAAGTCTTCATATTTGATTAACGATTATTTAGTCATCTATGTAATACATCTTATTTTCCTTGATGAGGATGAGATTAAATATTTGTATCGATTAACGAATTTTTTAAGTGATGTGCAATACTAGATGTATATCTTTCCAGAAAATCATTTCTCTTCAATAATATTAAAATATAATTTTTATATTTATTTTAAATTTGTATTTATAAACAAAATTTAAAATATAAATTTTTTCATATTCAAAATCTGTTTTATTGATTTTTATTAATAAAAATTTATATTTATACTTTATATATTATAAATATATTATTTATATATTATATCTATGTTGATGATTATTTCCTCACATGCACGCCTAATTAATATAGATCACTCCAGACAATGTGAGAGCACCTCGAGTCTATCCACTCTTCGTTAGGAAAAATACTACGCTTGGGTCATTCACCACTATCAAGGCCTCATGAGTGAATGTATCATTCTCCCTTGGTCAAGTCAGCATGACCAATATGAGAGAATGTATGTCTGATGCAACTAACTAGAGAACCATCAACATCATGTGCCATTCACCACTAGCATAGCCATGTGATTGATTGTATCATCCTCCCTTGGTCAAATCAACATGACCAATCTCATAGAATTTATGCCTAATGTTGAAACATCAACACTCTCTCTCAGCGAGGGAGACATTTTGCATCATGCCAAGCTTCTCTCTGAAGTATACAAAATTCTTCCTAGACTCATGTCACGTGTCTGTAAATCCTGGGAGATGTCTCTCTCCCACCTAAACCTTAGGGGGAACTCCCTCTGCGACTCTCCCTTTGAGCCAACTATCTCTCTTTGAGATTAGACTCACTCTGCATCTACATGTGATAACATCTAGCATCTCAAGTCTTTATCACTCCTGGTCAAATCAACATGAATAAAGAAAAAGACTACACATGGGCCATTCACCACTAGCAAATCCCCATGAGTGAATGTATCGTTTTCCCTTGGTCAAATCATGTAAGGTAGCTAGAGAGGTAGTGGGGGGGGCAGAGAGGCCATAGTGATAATAGTGGAGGCCATTAAATGTAAGGTGGACTAGGTCCATTATATTATTAATAAGGTTCAATATGGTAGTTAGATATAATAAATGGGTAGTTAGATATAATAAATGTAAGAGGATTTCTTAGAAAGTTCTACTTCTAAAAGATTCCTCCTCTAGAATGTTCTTAGGTGATGGTAGCACTATATAAAGGGGTTCAAACAATGTAATGGGATATGAAGAGAATTATTGTATTATGATTTGTAGCTCAATAGGAGGATGCCCCCTTGAAGAGGCAAGTGAATAGGAGAGAATCCCTTCCATAATAGGATCCATTGTATGGTGTTTCCCTACCTCAAGAGTTTGGTAATAATAAAGTGTGGTTTCTTCTTTATTGCTTTGTGGATCTATTGTATATTTAGTATTTGTGGTGATTATATTTGTAGATCTATTCAGGTTCTTAACAAGTGGTATAAGAGCACTTTCCTTGGTAGACATTGTGGGCAAATATTTTTTATTTTTGCAGATTTTTTTTTCCGAATAAAAAAAAAAGAGGGCCGCGACATTCCATAAATTTCTAGTATATTTCTATGTAAAATTTGCATAAATAGGTTGTAGATCTGAGTTCCTCTCAGAAAAACACCCATGCTGAAAGAAAAAAATCGTCTGAAATGGAGTCCGGGAAGTCAAGATATTGAAGTTTTAAAATCTACAAATTTTCAGGGTTTTTTTTCCGTGGACGACGGTGCAATTTTTTATTTATTTCTGTAGCAGATGGAGGCCGAATTTTCCCAAACAAATTACAGATATGAGTTCCTCTCACAATGTCACCCAATTTCAAAAAACAAATCAGCCAAAATGGAGTCCGGGAAGTGAAGTTATGAGCATTTTAAATTCAACAGTTTTTTAGGGTTTTTCCAAAAACAAAACTGTGATTTTCTGTCGTAACTTATTGTTCTATATTTTGGGTTTTTTCATGACGGTTGTGGGACCGAAAAGTTCATAGGGTGATCAGATGGTTATTTCCTCTCAAACCCTCAAAGAAATTCTACAAATTACTGAAGCATTCAAATCCCAATTGTATGACACATTGGATGCTAGATTGCATGACCTTGCAGATGGCCTCAATGATAATTTTCGTAGTATTCAAGATTCATTGGATAGCATGCAGGAGAGATTTCTTATGGAGGACATCAGGGATGAATATAATCAAGAAATATATGCTTGGTATGATTTTGAGGCCGATTGTGATGATTGGTATATGGATAGTTGTCATTTTTTGGATGACAACCACTTTCATATTTTATTTGATGACTCTAATCCTCCTTCTATAGAGAGAATCAATGTGACAAATAGAGAGCCAATGATTATTACCAGTGTTCATCTTGCATATTCTACATTGGTATTATTCCTTCCAGATTCTGCTATGACCCTTTTCCACTATGTGGATGGATATTCTTATTTGGATCCACATGACATGTGTCAGTCTTTGGAGCATCATTTTGAGTTGGTTATTGGGTTCCAAAATATTCCACGAGGAGTTCACATGAGCACTTGGACATGGGACTCGGGCTTACAATGGTGGTTGGACTACTTCAGCATGGTGGCTTTCCTTTCTACATGGGACCTTGGTTCTCCAATCTTTTTCAGCATTATGGTCCACAATTATCCATGGGACCCTGGTATATGGTTGTACATCAAGCGTTGAGGACAACACTTCCATAAGGGGGATGGAATGTAAGGTAGCTAGAGAGGTAGTGGGGGGCCCCAGAGGGCCCATAGTGATAATATTGGAGGCCATTCAATGTAAGGTGGACTAAATCCACTATATTATTAAATAAGGCCCACTATGGTAGTTAGATATAATAAATGGGTAGTTAGATATAATAAATGTAAGCGAACTTCTTAAAAGGTTCTACTTCTAGACGATTCCTCCTCTAGAATGTTCTTAGGTGATGGTAGCACTATATAAATGGGTTCAAGCAATGTAATGGGATATGAAGAGAATTATTGTATTGTGAGTTGTAGCTTAATAGGACGATGCCCCCTCGAAGAGTCAAGTGAACAGGAGAGGATCCCTTCCATAATATGATCCCTTGTATGGTGTTTCCCTACCTCAAGGGTTTGGTAATAATAAAGTGTGGTTTCTTCTATCTTGCTTTGTAGATATATTGTGTATTCAGTATTTGTGGTGATTATATTTGTAGATTTATTCAAGTTCTTAACAAATCAGCATGACCAATCTGGGAGAATGTATGCCTAATGTTGCATCTTGATCTTGTAGATTCACTTTGAAGTCACCACTGACTTCCCCTTAGGTCTCGGCACAATTTCCCACACATCATTGTTCATGATGGACTGATACTCTTCCATCATGGAATCCTTCCAAACCTGTTGGTCTGCTACCTCCTCATAACTAGAAGGTTCGAAATCAATAACCTCCAAGTTCATTTTCTCTCCCTGAAAGTACCACTTGTGGCTGCATGCCTCTCTACATCATGCAAAGTGTCACGAAGTCATGTTGGCCTCTTCCTGGTCACTACAACATCTCTAGGTAGATCCACTGGCTCTGTTGGCCCTACTGACTCCTCCTAATAGTCTGAAAGATGAACAACTGGGCAAGAGAGATCTATATTCTTATCCTTCGGAGCCTCCTGCTCCTCACTATCGATCTCCATTTGAAACTCTTTGGACCTCACATCCTTAAGGCGATCATGTCCTGTAATTAGGAAAATCACGACCAAAGGGAATATGGTCACCATGTGTGCATAGGCCACTCGCGACCATGAATTTTATCGCTCTTTGTGCACAGTTCGCTCGCCATCATGACCGTACAATTGCAAAAAATAAAATATTTGAAGCAGATCTATTAGATCTGGCACTCAAAGATTTTAACTAGCTTCAGAAAAGAATTTGAAAGCTCTGATACCATGTTGAATTTTCTTTCAACCCTAGGTATGCTCTGATACCATGTTGATTTTTCTATCTTCATATATATGATATTTATTTCCTTATGATTTAAATGCTATTGTTATCATTGAATAATTATGCACTGAAAATCTCAACAAGACTTAGCGAATTTGATAAGAGGTTGTTGTAAGTAAGATATTATATGAGATGATATGAGATGATATGAGACGATATATTACAATTGAGGGCCCCAACATATATACTTGGGATGAGTTCCCTTTCATTAATGGACATCTCTTTTCCATTATTGTATTTCCATTAATTAATTAATTATTAATTATTGCTCATTTATATTTATACATTATATTATAAATATATTATTTATATATTATATTTATGTTAATGATTATTTCCTCACATGCACATATAATTAATATATATCACTCCATCCTAGATCAGGCAATGTAAGAGCACCTCGATTCTATCCACTCCTCGTCAAGAGAAATACTATGCCTAAACCACTAACCACTAGCAAAGTCCCATGAGTGAATGTATCATTCTCCCTTAGTCAAGTCAGGATGACCAATCTGGGAGAATGTCTGCCCGATGTTGCTAACTAGAGAACCATCAACATCCTGGTCCATTCACCACTAACATAGCCCTGTGAGTGAATGTATCATTCTCCCTTGGTCAAATCAGCATGACCAATTGGGAGAATGTCTTCCCGATGTTGAAACATCAACAACATCAAGGTTCTAGAACTTGGTACTAGTGATGGGAAATTTTCTCGGACTACAGGTAATAGGATTTCAAATCAAACCTCTATTGGAACACACATTGTTATTGCTTGTGTTGCTATCTACTCAATCATCAAGGAAAAGTTGGAAGAAGGAAAAAGAGTAAGTGTTTCTTTTCTTATGTCATGTTTTCTTATACTAAATTAAAATTTCATGAAGGCTTGATACTAAAGTCTCAATCACATATTGTTCTATGAAACACAAGGCAATGCCTCCGAGTCCAAGAGCTTCATAGAGGGCATATCTACTATTTAGTGAAGTGTCAAGTGGAGTTTGAAGTGGATGAGACGTTGAAACCTGATCTAATGTACATGTGATTACCTGTCATTCCTTGAAATGCCTTTGGAAGAAAGCATAACCCATAATTTTGTTCACCCATCTTCTACATTTTTGTTTCACTCCTTTTTGCTAAGAAAATAAAATGAGAAATGTAAAAAAAAAAAATTCCAGAAGCATTTCTTCTTTTCTCAAGACCAATAATCCATTTGATTTGATATCTATTTCGATCAAAGGGATATATTTTCTATTCCAATAGCATGAGAAATGAAGGCTTATATAGTAAATCGATTGCTTCATTTATTAATGGCTTATATAGCATGAGAAATGAAGGCTTATATAGTAAATCGATGGCTTATATTTTCTATTCCAAAACATGGTTACATTTTCCTATTAACGGGGGTCAATTCCCCACTAACAACTAATAATAAGGTTGTTGGGGTTGTTTACCAAGTTTCAATAAAAGAGTTGTGCATTGAGCCAGAGACAAAGGTGGCTCAATAATAACCCGCATCTTAGCGGACTCCTGCCAATATGCTTACAACCTGCCTCAACCATTGTAATGCACTTCAAATTTATCACATTCATTTATAAATATGCTAACAGAAATCAATTGATTCAGAGTGTGTTGCCTATTACCACATCATGATACATCTATTAACTATATTTGTATTATTATTCGGGTGTTGTGATATGCTTACAAACTGTTGTCGATATGCTTACGGATTGTCGCAGCCACTACAATGCACTTCAGATTTATTCCATTCAATTATAAATATGTTAATGCAAATCGATATAATTTGGAATGTATCGCCTACTGCCACAACCATTGCATCATGAAACATATATTAACTACATACCATAATTATTCAGAGACAGTATAATATAAAATGTGTTTTGTGTAACCCAATCGATAAAGGTATTAATATTGTATTCCAAAATACCCCAATCGATAGAGGTATTAATGTTGTATTCCAAAAGGTTACGAGGGCCTTTGATGCCAAAGTTATAGTAGTTGGCTCACATTGAAGAAAGGGGACGCAAATTCCCCACAATACAATATCCAACCTTGTGAAGGAGGATGAGTCTACACGAGGAAGGGAAAATAGAAGTTGGATCTAAACAATGGGTCTTTATGGAACCAACCCCCCAATATCTAGTGGCAAAGTAGTTTACATGAATTCAATTTAAAATATACCAAGGGATTATGATTTAACCTCTCTTTATACCAAGCACGTTGATATGTGCACAAATCATTGCAAATGTGGAAAGGACGTTGACCAGTATTACGATCTCTAACAAGTTGAAGAACTGTTTGCTTCTTGATAATGTTTTAACCTCAATCCAATTGATAATGTTTTAACCTTTCTTTTGACTAGTTCGTAAGCTCAATCCTTTTGATAATGTTTTAACATTTTTCACATTTAGATTTGAGCTTATTCAATTAATCTAAAAAGAGCTTATTCAATTACTCTAAAGAGTTAGGGGTCATTAAAATTAATATCAATAAATATAAATATGGTAGTTATTTAATATTAACTCTATTAAATTTATTATATTAATTATTATTAAATAAATTTTATTAGATCATAATTATCAAATAAATGTAATATGATTCATTTATTAATTTAAAATCCGTGGTAATTAGATTTAGGGTTTTCTAGATAATTATAAACATGGATGAAGTCCTTCTAAAAACGAATTGGTATTGTATTGGGATATCTTCATTTTCATGTTGCCTCCTTGAAAAAGCAAGTGAATGTGAGTTTAGCATTTCATAAAAGTACATTATTGTATAAGTTTATCCTTCCATAAAATCATTATT
>JZKD02S1691367.1:63180-81266 GCA_000966675.3 Picea glauca
ATATATCATAGCCTAGATACAATATGGCAGTAGTTGGTCAATCATTGACCATTTCCACCCTCACCACCGTCAGGAGAATCCTAGAAATTTATCTTTCTTCTCTTGCTCAAGGATGCACCTTGAGAGGTTCTATGCTTGGGCGTGCTTTGACGCTCTGGAGACTGCACAAAGAATAAACAGTGTTATAATTTTTTTTCACCAATGAATTAATAGACATACAAAATGACACTTTGTAATTTAACCTAAAACAACTCATTGCATATTAAATTGTCAATTGTGAGGGTGTTACCCCCTTTCGTGACCCTAATCTCTCTACAATGCCACCCTGCATCAGTTACAAGAATCAAGTCAAGAAAATTAAGAAAATATGCATAAAATAAATGCATGAAACATATAAAATTATTATCAATGCATTATCTCACTGTGAATATCTCAGGCATCGATGGAGAATCATTTGAAGATGGAGAACTAGGTTGTACAACCTACTCCAAGACAACCTCTATTGTGGTAGTCTCTATCGATGGGGCCGAAAGTGGTTGTGGGCGTGGGTGGTAGACAAGTGGGTTGTGATGGACCCTCCTAGGTTATAAAAGTGATTACAACACACTAGGCCTAGAGAAAGGTAACCCAGAAACAACACCCAGGTGCCGAGGGGGTGCAATACTACTATAACTAGAAAATATATTGGTGATCTACATACATATGAATAAAATTTAACTATTAGTACCAAATAGTAAAATTCAAAAAAATAAACACAAACAAATTGAGAATTATACGATATTTAACTTTACACATGATACCTGTGATGCTAATGACTTGTCCATCCTAGATTTACATTCCCCGACATCACCTAGTGCCAAATCCTATAGAAACACGAGAACATATAAAAAATTTGAGGATGACATAAAATAATGAAATGACTATGTTGAATCTATCAAATGTGATACATACCTGCATGTACGGTGCACCCAATGAACATGACGCCTCTATTGTTGCATCAGTGGTGGGGCTAGGCATTGATGCATCCATAGGTGTAGAGGGTCTGCTGCTGGGACGCAACAAATGCAAAACAACATACAATCAAATATCTATATAAATACACAAAATACAAAATAAATATATAACGATGAAGAACAAAAAGAGGGTTAATATACTAACCTCCTCCATGAAGCTATGTTGTCCAGTGGGCTCTATAGGCCCATAACATGTATTCCCGCAGTTCGAGCATCTGTGAGGTTCACATGGACGGATGTTATGTCCATGTGACATCTCCTCATTGTACTCTCATGTGCATGTTGACGCTCCAAACCCTCTATCAATGTCACTGGCATGCACCTCCTGACGAGATAATGCAACAAAGTTATTATGTTGCTAGGTTATGAGTCAATGATGAGATGGCTAGTTGTACCTATTGCAAGTTCTCTGCAATAGGAGGATGTTGGGTAGGGGGTCAGGCCTTCACCTAGGGGTATGGGGACCTAACTCGGGGTTGCACCTGGCCTACTCTTGGTGTTGTGCGAACCCTCGACCCACCCCCTGGAAGTATTTAATGTCAAAGTAGTTGACATGCTTACCCATAATAAACTTAGCCCATAATTTCCTCAGAAAACATAAGGGCATCTCCATGTTATTGTAAGGAGGTTTGTCAAAAACCATGTACCACCTATCCATCTAGTTATGACTAATATGGGAATGGATGCACTATTCAATGGATATGTGTTTCCTGGTCAATGGTAGTTCTTGTCCATTTCTAGGATCCCTAAAAATAGACAATATTTGTTGTTTTGAAATGTCCAGTTCTTTGGTCCCCAATGTTGTTCTAGAGTCTGTACTTAAGGCTATAAAGTATTGAGTCTAGGCATACAAAAAGAGGGTGAAAGATATAATGGAAGAAAACAACTGGGAAAATAAGCTAAGGCTGATTTCTAAGTTGTCTAGGTCTAGCTTCCAATTGTTCCTGAATGTTTATGTCTCGTTCAATGGTTGCCCATGAACGTTCGAGTTCGGCCTAGGTAGTAGCAGTTTTCAGAATGGTATCGAAAAGGTTTAAATCGAGGTTGGTTTGATCTAAGAGACTGGGTTCTATGTTGGGTTGTCTTGCCATAGGTATAGTCATAAAGGAACAGAGTTTTTATAAAGTTTTGGTTGTTGTTTCACCTTTAGATTATACGAGAAAGAATCCAAAAATCAAATTAATAGTATAACAAAATCAAAGGTCGTTTTCCGTAACTACGTTAAATTTTAAAACCATGCATGAAGAGAGAGAAAACATAGAGCTGTTGAACAATGTGAGGCATCAATCAGGGAATAATCTCACCTTATGACAGAAGAAGAAAATAAGTAGGAAAAACTTTAATGAAGCATATGAAATAGAAATCTAAACAATTCATAGGTCTTGTACCTGTTGATAACCGATATAGAGGAAAAGTTGTAAACGATTAGATGACTGAAATAAATGATCACCACAGTAGAGGTTGTACTAAATTGCAGCTAAGAATTCATTAAAGACACATATGAGAAATGATGTGAAATAACAGAAGAAACACATAGCCCAGTCTTGACGAAAAAAAGAGTCTTCGATCTACCTTGTATTAATTATGTCGAAAGAAATATTCTTTGGTACAACTGGCCCAAAGGAAAAAAGCCCCTTGTTCTATCTTTCAAAATTATACTTATACAAGATTAAAACACTTTGAATTCTAATAGTTCTAAAAATTTCGGTTACAAATGGAAAATGAAGCATTTCACTTCCTTGTCTCTTGTCTTCCTCCACGTGGGCAGGGCGATTTCTTTTCTTGTCTTTGGCTCCAAAAATAGGATGGAATAGGCATCTGTTACTACTTGCCTCCAAAATTCTTCCCTTTCCCCTGCTCGATACAATTAACACACCTTTCTATCAACTAGGCTATCAGCTTGGAAGGTTCGGCTTGGTTGTTCGCCTCGAAAGTGTAGCAATTCTTTCATGATGATAGACCGCAATTGCAAGCTTGGTTTTATAAACCATTTATCCACTTGGGCAATATCAACCTGACTTACCTAGGATTATTAAACTTGTCCTTTTTGCACATTTTCCTTGATATCCAACAGATGTTTGGCTATGTCAATTTTGCCCAGTGTTCCAACAATACCTTCCTTATTGAGATCTAACAAATTTTTATTTATCAGGCCGAATGTTTCTTCACAAGCATCTCTCATCTCTTTAGCTCTTTTTCTGCTCTCAGATATATTATGTTCCCACGCCTTCAGTAAGATGTTACCTCTGGTTTGCTCTGGGATAGACAACCTGGAACTGATGGCCACCTATTCTTTCGTTGTTGCTATAACAACCTCTTGGAAAGCAACCTGAGTTGCCCCAGCTTCTCTTTCTCTCAAGGATATATCCTTTAACGCTTGTTCTATCCTATGAAAATGATTATGTATGGTTTCTACTTTGGCAAGTAGATCCTATTGAGCTACTTCTACCTTCTTTCGTATTTCTATGGCTTGGGATTGGAATACCGTTATGTCTATGACCTGGTTTTCAACAGAAATTAATTTAGATTGTAGCAGTTTTATTTTCTCCTCCTGTTGACTTACCTGTGTTTGGATTATTTGTGACGACTGATGCATCTGCTCAAGATCATATTTGAGTCTCTCAATTTCTTTTTGATCAGTTACTCTAACTTGCTCGAAACCTTTATTTGCATCATCCCTGGCATTTGCCTCTACCGTTTCTACCCAAGCCTCCAATTTGTTGATCAAGAGATTCTTTTGTTTAAACCGTGCCTTCAAAGTTCCAACTAAATATTGGTTGGTTGTTGCATAAGCCCCCAATGTTCCTGCTACATCATCGTCGAATTCTTCCTCTTCCAAGGATTCTCCATCTGTTAGGATTTTGTATTTTTTAGCTATTGTGCCTGCTCTTTGGTATGTTTCTTGCTTCACCATGGCCTTCCTTTTCTTACTGAAGAAGAATTCACTAGGAGGCAACTCTTCTACAAAGATAGGTGTCAGTTCCTCCTTGAATATCCACTCGGTATCGGGGTTCCCCTTTGTGAATTGTAAGGGAGTGACAGATGCAATGGGGCTGCCGATTTCTTTGGTAACTGACTCTGGGTTTCCTTCTTCTTGGTTGGGGATCTCTTATTCCTGATTCAAGATCTCAGTTTCCTCTGTCTTTCCCCGAGTCTCTTGTTTGCTAGGGTCCGCACCCATTGAACTTTTATTTTCTGCTTGTTGTGTAACTGGAGGTTGTGAGTTTTTGCCCTGTAAAACTTTGGGGAGGCAACTTCTCCTGTGCTCTTGGAATTTATAAAAATCGACCATATCACCAGGTAGTAGAGCTTGAACTTGGCTTAAGACTTCGGAGTAGGACCTCGCACCTCGAAAGATTTCATCATGGGGTGAGTATTCGTGTTCATATCTCTTCAGCCTATAGCTCTCCATGTGATTACTCACAACCTTATTAGGGTCGTGTTTCTTAAACTCAATTTCTACCAATTTCATTTCCTCCAAGGCTATAGCCTCCGCTTTGGCATGACCGAAATATAATAAAGAATATGTACCAATATGAATGGGGAAGGGTGGCCATACCTTCTTCAATACTCCTTTGAGCTCCTTTCTTATCCCACTGAGCACATTTTTCCTGGCGATCTCACGACATACTAGCTTGTCTGGTAAGAATAGCGGCAGAGCATATGGGGGGACATAGGTGCCAAAAACCCGAATATATGAAAACTCTGCTTCTATATACCAATCTGCCACGCTGCTCAGGTTGTCTATGATGTTAGCTGAAATCCTGGGAGGCAGATGGCCAAATATGGAGACATGCATTGGTACCATTACCCAGTTGAAAATCTCGTAGACAAATTCTTTGGCTTTATCTTCCCAGAGTTTTGAGTGGTAGACATGAATAGGCTTTTCATTAGTTGGAGTCCAGCTCCAGCTCATTAATGGGAAAGGTGTCATGAATAAAATAGTGCTCATGATGTAAGTAGACATAAAGAATGAAGATGATTTCCCACTCAAATTTTTTGCTCTATAATCTGTAATTCAATTGGCCATACTGTCTGACAACAATTTGGCCCATTTGAAAGAAAATCCCTCAGCTACTGTATGAATAAGCAGTACCCATGGGAGAAAAAAGTGATTGGTGTCCTCCTTCCCATACAGTCTACAGGCCATCATCACTATATACATGAATTATGGCACTAAAGATGAGATTGAATAAATTCCATGAGTATCGGCCTTGAATTTTGCGGGGTGAAAAACCCAGTCTTTGATCAGATCAGATAAGCTTTTCTCAAAATGCTCGCATTCCTTATTTTTGAAACCCTCTAAGAATTCGGCATTGTGAGTAAGGTTTGGTGTGGGAGACAATTTATACATTGTCTGTAAATGCTCTGGTCTGAATGTCCCAATTGCCACCTTCTGCTCGTTGAATATTGTCTTAGTCAGGATGTCTACATGGCCCAACGCCCATCTGATCATATCATAATAGGGAAAAATTCACGGCCTTCCTGCTATCTTGTGCATCTCTAACTGAGTGAAGATTTTGTATTTGGTGGACAATTCATCTTTCTCATTATCGCTGGAATCATCTGGACAATTTATCAGCTTGGATTGCAGAATGTTGGAGACATGCGTCCATGTTTTGACAGTATTGATACTTCTAGGTGAGGTATCAGAAATAATATATGAACCTTGACCTAGACTCTCGACAGCTACCATGGACTCTTTTCGCGAAGCCATGATATAGAACCTTGCAATTAGATCCCCTTTCACATAAAATGAAAACACAGACAGAGGTTATCTTGGTGAACTGGCTCTGTGCAAATTAGAAAGAAACCTAAGATAATGACTGAAACCTTTTCGCTTTGAGTACTTAAATCTGTGTGAGTCCTTGCTAACAGAATGTTTAAATCATTTAATAGAAAGATTTATAAATAAAATGGGATCTTACTATCAATCACCTCACTAAATTTCTAATAAATGCCATAAATGTTTGATAATTCACGATTCAAGAGGATCGCGGCAACGTTTAATTCTTTGTCTGTAGGCTGTACGGGTTGAATATTGTTTAAGGTGTTAATTAATCCAATTCAAACTTTTAATTAAGTGTGTTTAGTCCTTAATCCCCTTTTCGTTGTTCGCAGTATCGGATGATTTTACTCCTAGTCTTTGAACCATGAACCTCAAATTCGCGATAGTGCGATTTGGTTGATTAACTATGATTTGACTTAAGATTTTAATTAACCACGATTAATTAATGAATATCACGACTTCGGGGATTGGAGTTACAAACATTTTTTTTTTTAGGTAACAACCGCCGAGTCGCGAAATCGCAATAAAGATTAACTATGGCTTAAATGTCATTATTCGTTTTATTAACCAGATTAACTTAAAACAATTTCGCAACTTCGCATGTTGGAGGTTTGAAGGGCGTTTGATGTGTAAATCTTGAAATGTGAGAGAACGAGGTAGTAAAAGGTGATAATCCTTTCTTAGTGGTTCAATAATGGTGATTAAAACTAAACCAACTATCACCATTTCACGTGTCGGGATACTGGGGGTTTGGTAGGTATAATCGTGATATACACGAAATCCCGAAATCTGACTTTTTACGCTTAAGTGTATCGTTTCACTACTTAGAAAATAGGTGGCTCCAACCTTTGATAACTAGAGTATTCAAAAAATACAAGTGTTCCAACATAGGCTCCAACTAGGGATCTCGTCTCCTTGCGAGATGAGAATAACATCAGACCAAGCGCCTTTATTGGGTAAATGGAGTCATTAGTTTGTTTCTGCGAAACTTGTCCAGAAAGGGGGTTTCGTCCTTACTTTTGAAATCTTTCGAACTTAATCACTCTCTTATCTCAATATTAGTCCTCCTGCTCCTCTAATATTGAATTCGGGTCTGCTCAAGATGATCAAAACAACCTTGGGGATTTGAATCGGTTCTGTTGATTTTGCTTGCATCAAGGTGAAGTAACTTCAATGTTTTTAATCAGGGAGTCTTGCACGCACCTGGGATGTAGATCAGGTTTCAAAGAAAACTAATTACTAGAGTACGGTACAATTCATGTGTAACAACCTTACAGATATTTTAGACATTGCTTCACTGTCAGCGAACCTGTTCAGTACCCCGGTGAAGTTGTTTGATTCCCTTTATTGAATTTCCTTTCACCACTTCAAGCTGTAACTTTGCATTTAAATGATGAGATGAGGGCAATCATTTTATGAATTTACTTTCATCATCTCTTTTCGAACTAGATGGGGGCAATCAATTTTTTGAATTTCCTTTCACCATCTGTCTTATATTTTCCTTTGCCATGAAGTGGGGACAATCAATTAGTAGAAAGTATAGCACGAGTAATATCTGTGTATAATTTTGCAGCCGAGGTTTGTTAACTCACTTTGATTACTCTGGATCAGTTTTCCTTTGACCTTCTAAACATCTTAGTTGGTAGGAAAGATTTAGGGGAGAGTTTGTTTCCAGGGGCCTTCTTTTGAGCAAGATTAGTTGTCAAGACCTATTGAAAAAACCAAGGGAGTTAGGATTAGCCTAAGCATATCTTAGTTTAGTGAGAGCTGAGGGTTCACAAGAACTTGCCGCCTTTTTGTTGGCATTCTGAAAAATTGTTTGTCGGCTTTCAGAGCTAAAGTGCAACCTATTTTTTCTCTATGAAAACCATGGGAAGATATTAGGATTCAAGGGGAAAGAATCAAAGATTCGGGACAGAGCGGAAAAGAAGGTTTCAGATTTCGTGAGCACAGGCGTTATAACACAATCCTGATTCCTGGAACTTTTTCTTATTTAGGACACTTCACTTCTTTTGTTTTATTTTGATTATTTTTATCTTATCTAGGGGAACTTTTTAGAATCCACAGTAAAAAATTATTCTTTTGATAATCTATCGAGTGAATATTTTCATAGTCATGAGACTGTTATTTCACCTAGGTGACCTTCATTCACAATCTAGATATTTAGGGAATTCGTACCTTTACCTTACCATTTCGTTCTCATCTTAGTAAATTATCTTTTATCACCTGTTTCAGGCGAATCGGTTTCCCAATACATGACCATCCGTTTTCCTCTTTATGATGTTTGGGCTGTAAACCATAATCCTGTAAGAAAGCAGCATGAAGAGCGTCAGGATTTTAAAATTTATGGAATTCAATGTGTTGAAAATTTCATATCACTAACCTATTTTATTTGCGATGAAAAAGAAAATAAAACTTATCGAAAAGATATAAAAATGGAAACACAAACCGATATATACAGTGGAATTTTGGAAATAATTTATTGCATATAGTGCTTCAGATAGTGCCCGTTGATAAGGACGTTAAGGGTTTTACCGTCCAAATTTTCTAACAGAAATGAGTTCTTCCCTTCAGAAGTTGTGACTTTGAATGGGCCATACCAGATATGGTCAAATTTGCCATGTTTTGCCGAATCTTCCCTTCTAGAATCCCATTTCAAAACTAAATCACCAGGGAGGAATTCCCTATCTTTAGCCTTATGATCCAACAGTGCTTTCATATTGTCTTGATACTTCTGAAGTCTTTTGTCTACCTCCATTTTGTTCTGCTGAACTTTGATCAACTGATTTATTCTTCTTATGATGTGATTTGGTTCTTCTTTTTCATCCTGCCAAATTTTCATCACAGGTAGGGCCAGATTTATGTGTAGCACTACATCGGTCCCGTATACCATTTGAAAAGGAGAAGTGCCAATCGATTTCTTGGTGCCTATCCGATTCGCCCACAAGGCGTACTTCAAATGCACATGCCAAGATTTTTTGTTTTCGTTCAACACTTTCTTAATTATGGTAATTAATCTTTTATTCGATGATTCGGTGAGCCCATTGCCTTGGGGGTAGTATGTTGTAGAATGGCCTAGTATAATATTGTATTTTTGGCAAAATCTGACCATCGCCATAGATTTGAACGCCTAGGCATTGTCTGTAACTATTTTTCTGGGACATGCGAATCTAGATAGTATGTTTTCTTCCAGAAAATCTATCACCATTGAATCTGTCGCTCTTCTGGTTGGAATAGCTTCCACCCATTTGGTAAAATAATCGGTAGCAGTCAGGATCCATCTATGTTGAGCGTTGTAATGCAGGTTAATCTCACCTATAAAATCCAACCCCCATTGTTGAAACGGGGCTTCCGTTTTAACCGAGACCAAAGGTAATGTTGGGAGTTTCTGCTTGCCTGCGACAATTGGCAAGAGTTACAGGCTCTGACTTTAGTATTGACATATGAAAATAGTTTAGGCCAGTAATATCCTGCCCTTATGATTTTATAAGTTGTTGCTATCCACACGTGATGCCCTCCACATACCCCCTCATGAAATTTGTTTATGACTTTTTCAGTTTCTAACTCGACCAAACAAATCAGTAGAAATCCTAGAGGGTCTTTCCAATACAATTGGCTTTCGGATATACAGTACTTTACCACATGCAATTTCAATGTCATGGATTTAGATGGAGATAAATCACTCAGGCAGTTCAAGGTCAGAAGGTACGATACTATGTCTTTATACCAACCTGATGAGGCAAATTTATCTTCGATTATGATTGCAGCTATTTGGCCATCAATTTCATCTATGTTCACACATCCTTCATATCCTTACAGGTTGTTTATTCTGAGTGCTCTGAAATTTGATTCAGCTAAGAGCTTAGCCAAACCCTATCCTTTTACAAGTTTCGTCGTTTTGACCTCTAGATCAAATTCTTGAATTTTAGCAATCCACCAACCCCTCTTTATGTCACTGTCGGGCTGCACCAATATATCTTTTACAGAGATGGTGGGCACATATGCAATTACCTTGGAGTGTAACACATAGGTTCTGAAGGCCCTTAGTGCCTTTACCATAGTGTATGCTTGCTTTTCCATTATGTCATATCTCAATTCAACATCTCTAAGGCTCTTACTGAAGAATGCTATTGGTTGCTCGAAACCCTCTTCGTTCTTATGGAGGAGTACTACCGCAATTGTGTGTTCGGAGGCAAATGAGAAAATCAAAACTCTTTTAGGTAATCAGGTATGGCCAGCACAGGTGCTTCGCCTATAAATTTCTTGATACGCACAAACGACGCTTTGTCTTATGCTGTCCTATTGACTTCATTGTTCTTTTTCAACATATCTCTAATCAATTTTACGATTTCAACAAAATTCAAGATAAATCTCCTCAAAAAAATTATTTTTCCTAAAAATGATTGGATTTCCTTTACATTTCTATGGATGTTTATGGTGTCTATAGCTTCAACCCTTTTAGGATCAATTTTATTTCATCTCGAGACACAATATAGCCCAGGAGTTTACCTTCTTGCATCACAAAGTGAGATTTCTTGGGGTTTAAGGACAAACCAAATTTTCGGCATTTCTCGAACGTTTGATTGAGATGTATCAGATGATCTTCATCAGATTTAGAAAAAACAGTCAGATCATCAAGGTAAATGACCATGAATTTATCTCTCTCGTCGACGAAAGTGATATCCATAGCACACTATAAGGTAGAACCTGCATTCATTAAACCAAAAGGCATCTTGTCATACATAAATGTGCCCCAAGGGGTAGTGAGGGTTGTTTTCTCTTTATCGTGCTCACTGACAGTGAACTGATTATAATCAGAAAACCCATCGATCATTGACATTCTATTTGCCCCAACCACCTTCTCCAAAACGTGATCCATTTTGGGAAGCGGATAATTGTCTTTGAGGGAGGATTTATTTAGATTTCTAAAATCTACACATAATATGATCTATCCACTCTTCTTCCTAACCGAGACCAGGTTAGCTACCCAGTTAGAGTATCTCAGTGGCACAATTATTTTTGCGTCCAAAAGATTTTTAACTTCCTTTTCGACCACGGGCAATAAAATGGGATTGATTTGCCTGAGTTTCTTTCTGAAAGGTTTAACACTGGGCTTCAAAGGTATTTTGTATTCGATCACAATGGTGTCATAAGTTCTCAACTCATCGTAAGACCAGGCGAACACATCTTTATACTGCTGGAGTAAATTTGCATACTTACCTTTCATCTTAGGGGGAAGATATTTTGATATCTTTACTATTCTAGGCTCCTCTTTGGTCCCTATATCGCAATCTTCAACTTCTTTTGGTTGAGGTTGTAAAGTAGATTTTAGGGGCATGTCATTTTGGTCAAACAATCTTTCTAGAGGGATTAGTCCTTTCGGAATCTGATTATTTTTTAATACTAACATGCGATGATTCACGATCTTTTCTTGGAACTCTTGAGGATCCTCCCCTTCTTGCATAATCCAAGTATGGTCGTTTTGGTTTTCTTGGTCAATGTGAGTTTCAGCGAAATCGTCCACCATTTCAAGGAATTTTTTGATATGTTCGTCATCTTCAAAGACCTGCCAATGTGGTATATTATTCGGTATGGAGGGTTTGTGCCTCACCTCTATATGATACTTTAGTTTGAAAGATGTAGGAGGTGAAAAATTTGAGGTTTCTTTGGCTAATGAATCATCTTTTAGGTTTTCTACACGTGGAATGTAATGAACATTTACCGATGAGAAAAAAATTTCCATTAGATCCCAAGCGCAATTTTTGTAATATCTTAATCTTGGGTGTTTGGCCTGGTACTGCCGATTTATCTACTTTACAATCAACTCCACATCTCCATAGACTTCCAAGTTCTTTATGTTCATCTTCCTAACAACATCTAGTCCCAAGACTAGGGCTTCATACTCACATACATTATTTGTGTAGTCTATGTCCCACTGTAGTCTGTAAGAAAAGGGGATAACAAATTCATTTTCAGGTGCTACAAAAAGTACTCCACCTGCTCCTTCACATGACGAAGCGCCATCAAAAAACATTTTCCAAATCCCAGTGTTATACACATTTACATCTATCTTTTTCTATTTATTTTCCTCTATAAAATTTTCTTCTATACAATTATTTACACCATCATCAAAAGATAAAATACAATTTCCAATGTCTTGATCGGTGACATAAACAGGATAATTATTAGGAATTTTTGGATCACTCACTGTATATGCTAACCGTGTCTCTCTGTATAACCGAGTGAATTGTCCACCAAAAACATGAATCCTGGCGTAGGTCATGTCTAGTTGAAGAGATCCCCCAAGCTTGGCTCCCCAAGACCTAGATAAGAGAAAACCATACTTTGGAGGTATATCGGTGATAACTACATCCATTAGAACGTTTTTTACCAGAACCTGTGCAAGAGTTACCACTAGATCTTTGATCATGCCCATACACTTAACTCTCCTTGAATCGAAAGAATGCAGGTCTCCGTATGGCCTGGTGATTTTGAGGCCTAGTCTGTCCATAATAGACTTGAGCATCATGTTATGTGAGGCTCCGGAATCCAGCATGAAATTGTGCAGCAAACGATCATGCACGTTTAGTGTAATGTAGAAAGGAGCGACGTTATCCCTTGCACCTTCAAAATGTGGACCGAAAGTTATATTAGGCTTTTCATCTTCCAAATTTATCACATCAGACTAACTCTCTAAATCTGAAAAATTGATCATCTTGATTATTTTCTTTCGGTATACAAGATTCTTTTCCAATTCGACCAAGGGTATTGGTATCTTGATCTTATTTATCTGATTTTCTAGGTTGAAACCTCCCACAAGTTTATCTGTTTATTTGGTTGAAGCTTCAGTCTCCTTCCTTTCTAACTTATTTGTTTGCATTGCTTTATTTTCAGTTAGTTTTGTTTCCAAAGTCTGTGTTCCGGCTATCTTAGCTTTCCCAACTTGGATCTCAGCCTCCTCTATTTTGGTATTCTGTGAGTCTACTCCCTTTATTTTTTCATTCTGCATCTCAGTGTCTTTTGGAGCGAGTTCATATGTTTCACCTCTTGGCAGAAATTTCTTTGGTTGAGTAGTTGACACAGATTTATTTTTAGGCCTCAGATTGTATGTGTGTTGGAGCTCGGCCATTATAGTATCATCCATCCCTTGATAGGTAGAATCACCTGCATTATTTATGTTGTTATCTTTATTTGATGGTTGTTCTGTGTTCAGAGACCTCTCATAATCTTCCTTGGTTAGATGAGGTTGTACACAATCATTGCCCAAATTGTTAACGTCTTCTCCTAGATCCTCAAACTCTTGCAAGTCATTTCCTCCTATAAAATTTTTGTTTTTTAAAGGAGTTTGAATTTTTTGGTCTTCATTTTTAATCTATCTTTATTGAATTTGAGGATTGGGGTTCCTTCTTAAATCTCTCTTAACGAATTGATATACTTTGGATTGATCTAGCTCCATCCTCGAAATTTTATTTGACAGCTCTATTATTATCCTAGGCAGATCATCCATTTTATCATCTGAGGACCTCCTTGATCCTGAAGGTCCCGCTTGTTCTTTAAATTGTTTGGTCTCTCTGTTTATCGTTTCTATTTTTTTTTTGTAGTTTACCAGAAGCCATCATGTTTGAATCAATCTCCATGGCATCATCTTGCATTCGGGTTAGGTCGGCCCCTCTCCTTTCTCTCAGTAAAAGTGTGAAATCAAGTTCGAAGGCTCCCGCAAAGGTTACCTTGGCTGCAAGTTGGGATGGTTTAACTTCGAATGGGATCTTATTATATAATTTGTTAAATCTTTGAATGAATTCCATAATGGTTTCTGAACTTTTCTTCTTCAAATATCCAAACTCATTCAGATAGTATAAATGGTCCTTCCTTTTGCCCCATTGTCTAAGAAAGGAATCTTCTAGAGCATCATAGGATAATATTGAACCTGTGGGCATACTTTGAAACCAAGTTCTCACCTAAACTTCGAAAGTTTGTAAAAACAACCGTGAATACACATCTTCATGTTCGAGACCTAGGATATCTACGAATTGATCAAAGAATTTGATATGTTCGGTCGCGGTTAGGTCTCCTTCCCTTGTAAACTTAGGTAGGTTTTTCATGTATTTTTCAGACAGGTCATGAAGGGGTACTGGGAGGACCAGAGTAGCGTATCTAGTAGCTTATTTAGTGAAAATCCTGGGGGGTGGGGGTGTCCCTTGGCCCCCAAATCCTTCTCCTGCAGCAGCCCCAGCTCCTCCTCCTCCTCCTCCTCCTCCTCCGGTGGCTGCCATAGATACTCTAGGAGAGGAAACCAATAGACTGTACAGAAGGTTTTGGAAGATGTATAGTGAATCTTTAGCTTCTTCGGGAGACGAGAAAGCTGAAAAAGGTGGAAACGGGATACAAGGGCTTGGTTCCTCTTATTTGCAAGAGATGTAAACAGGGGAACCCGAAGGTGTGGAATCCGACTATATGGTATACTCTTCGAGACTTAGTGAGGTCGGTAAATCTAAATAAAGAGTTGCAGGGATATCAATCGATGCGATCTTTACCAAGGGATTTTCGCCTTCGTTTATGAAGGGGGTAGTCGTATGAGTTTCAGATTTAATTTCTAGGAAAGCTAAATTTGGGTTTAGGGTTTCGACCTCGACTGTCTTCATTTCTTCGGAAAGGGTTTTGATGAGAGATTCTTGTGAAGTCACCACTTCGAGTGGAATCTTGGCCTTAGGTTGTGTGTGTCTAAGTTGGTAGACTGCAGTAGTTGGCTTAAGGGAACCTCTTGATTTTAGTATTTTTTCAGGATCGGGAACAGGCGTGGTCTTTTTACCATCTGGATTTTGTCTGGTGTTCCTTCGATTGGATGCAAGATTACTTAATGTGGAGTCTCCAAGTGAATAATAAAATCTTAGCCTTTAGAAGGTGTTCACTCTTTCTTCACTATCAAAGAGTAGAAACTTGAAAATGTCATTCTCCCAGGGAAAATGATTTCGTATCTCCATCCCCGGCAACGGTGCCAAAAAGATGTTGTTCCAGAGTCTGTACTTAAGTCTATAAAGTACTGATTCTAGGCATCCAAAAAGAGGGTGAAAGATATAAAGGAAGAAAACAATTGGGAAAATAAGCTAAGGTTGATTTCTGAGTTGTCTGGATCTAGCTTCCAATTGTTCCTGAATGTTTATGTCCCGTTCAATGACTGCCCATGAACATTCGAGTTGGGCCTGGGTAGTAGCAGTTTTCAGAATGGTATCGAAAAGGTTTAAAGTGAGACTGGTTTGATCTAAGAGACCGGGTTCTATGTTGGGTTGTCTTGCCACATGTACATTCATAAAGCAACAGAGTTTTTATAAAGTGTTGGTTGTTGTTTCACCTTTATATTATACAAGAAAGAATCCCAAAATTGAATTAATAGTATAGTGAAATCAAAGGTCATTTTCCATAACTGAGTTAAATTTTAAAACCATGCATGAAGCGAGAGAAAACATAGATATGTTGAACAATGCGAGGCATCAATCAGGGAAGAATATCACCTTGTAACAGAAGAAGAAAATAAGTAGGAAAAACTTTAATGAAGCATATGATATAGAAATCTAAACAATTCATAGGTCTTGTACCTGCTGATAGCCGATACAGAGGAAAAGTTGTAAATGATTAGATGACTGAAATAAATGATCACCACAGTAGAGGTTGTACTAAATTGTAGCTAAGCATTCATTAAAGACACATATGAGAAATGATGCGAAATGTGAAATAACAGAAGAAACACATAACCCAGTCTTGACGGAAAAAAGAGTCTTCAATCTACCTTGTATTAATTTTGGTGAAAGAAATATTCTATGGTACAATCGACCCAAAGGAAAAAATCCCCTTGTTCTATCTTTCAAAATTATACTTATACAAGATTAAAACACTTTGAATTCTAATTGTTCTAAAAATTTCGGTTACAAATGGAAAATGAAGCATTTCACTTCCTTGTCTCTTGTCTTCCTCCACGTGGGCAGGGCATTTTCTTTTCTTGTTCTCTGGCTCCAAAAATAGGATGGAATAAGCATCTGTTACTACTTGCCTCCAGAATTTTACCCTTTCCCCTGCTCGATACAATTAACACACCTTTCTATCAACTAGGCTATCAGCTTGGAAGATTCGGCTTGGTTGTTCACCTCGAAAGTGTAGCAATTCTTTGCCAACTGTGGAAATATTTTTCCTACTTGTCGGTCTTCCGTGATGATAGACCACAATTGCAAGCTTGGTTTTATCAACCATTTATCCACTTGGGCAATATCGACCTGACTTACTTGGGATAATTCAACTTGTCATTTTTCTATATTTTCCTTGATATCCAACATATGTTTGGCTATGTCAATTTTTCCCAGTGTTCCAGCACTACCTTCCTGATCGAGATCTAACAAATTTTTATTTATCAAGCTGAATGTTTCTTCACAAGTATCTCTCATCTCTTTATCTCTTTTTCTGCTCTCAAATATATTATGTTTCCATGCCTTCAGTAAGATGTTACCTCTGGTTTGCTCTGGGATAGACAACCTGGAACTGATGGCCACCTCTTCTTTCAGTGTTTCTATAACAACCTCTTGGAAAGCAACCTGAGCTGCCCTAGATTATCTTTCTCTCAAGGAGATATCCTTTAACGCTTGTTCTATCATATGAAAATGATTCTATATGGTTTCTACTTTGGCAAGTAGATCCTGTTGAGCTACTTCTACCTTCTTTCATATTTTCGTGGCTTGGGATTGGAATACCGTTATGTCTATGACCTGGTTTTCAACAGAAATTAATTTAGATTTCAACAGATTTATTTGCTCCTCCTGTTGACTTACCTGTGTTTGGCTTATTTGTGCCGACTGATGCATCTGCTAGAGATCGGATTTGAGTCTCTTGATTTCCTATTGATCAGTTACTCTGGCTTGCTCGAAACCTTTATTTGCCTCATCCTTGGCATTCACCTCTGTCGTTGCTACCCGAGCCTCCAATTTGTTGATCAAGAAGGTTCTTTTGTTTAAACCGTGCCTTCAAAGTTCCAACTAAATATTGGTTGGTTGTTGCATAAGCCCCCAATATTCCTGCTACCTCATTGGTGAATTCTTCCTCTTCTAAGGCTTCTCAATCTATTAGGATTTTGTATTTTTTATCTACTGCGCCTGCTCTTTGGTATGTTTCTTGCTTCACCACAACCTTCCTTTTCTTACTGAAGAAGAATTCACCAGGAGGCAACTCTTCTACAGAGATAGGTGTCAGGTCCTCCTTGAATATCCACTCTGTATCGGGGTTCCCCTTTGTGAATTGTAAGGGAGTGACGGATGCAATGGGGTTGTCGATTTCCTTAGTAACTGTCTCTAGGTTTCCTTCTTCTTGGTTGGGGATCTCTTCTTCCTGATTCGAGATCTCGGTTTCCTCTGTCTTGTCCTGAGTCTCTTGTTTTCTAGGGTTCGCACCTGTTGAACTTTTATCTTCTACTTGTTGTGTACCCGGAGGTTGTGAGTTTCTTCCCTGTAAAACTTTGGGGAGGCAACTTCTCATGTGCTCTTGGAATTTATAAAAATCGACCATATCACCAGACAGTAGATCTTGAACCCGGCTTAAGACTTTGGAGTAGGACCTCACACCTCGGAAGATTTCATCATGGGGTGAGTCTTCGTGTTTGTATCTCTTCAGCCCACAACTAGCCATGTGATTACTCACAACCTTATTAGGGCCGTGTTTCTTAAACTCAATGTCTACCAATGTCTAGATATGTTGAATATGCTTGGAAAAGGGGACATATCTAAGGAATCATACGATGAAATTGTTAATTTATGCAAAAGATGTTCAAGAGGAGCTTCAAGAAATAGATCAAACAGCAGGGACACCACATTTTCAAGAGTCCAAAAATCAGCTAGTGGGGGAGCAACAAGAGCCGAGATAGGTAATTTACTTGAAGGTTTCAAAACTAAAATGTTAAGCTCTTTTTCCTCACAAATTGATACCCTGTAGATTCAAAAGAAGCAAGCAGAAGCAGAAGTAGCCCTGTCCATCTTTTGTTCTAAATGCAGAGACAAGCACCCACGAAGGGAATGTCCATTGGACAAAAAGTCAATCTGCACCATCTGTGATAAAGATCATAAGACTCAACAATGCCCATCTTTACCAGGGATCAAGGCAGCTTTACAACCAACGGACGAAGAAGATGAAGCTATCTATCTGTTGACACAAAGAAGGCAATGGCAACTGCGGGGACAAGGTATGAATCCTAACATGCCATTTACATCTTCTAATCGTTGGAATAATTATCCTTCTTTCAATCAAATGAG
>JZKD02S1691367.1:84250-97187 GCA_000966675.3 Picea glauca
CACTTCTCATGGTTTTAAAGCCACCCTTCAAAAATATCATATTCAGCATAGAATGGCTACAACATACCACCCCCAAGCCAATGGACAGGTGGAAAGCACAAATAAAGTAATAGAATCCATTCTCACAAAAACAGTGAAGGAAAACAGAAAAGACTGGTCTTACATGCTCCCTGAAGCATTATGGGCCTACAAAACTACCTGGAGAAATATTACAGGATTCTCTCCCTATGAATTAGTCTATGGAAAGAGTGTTGTCTTTCCTGTGGAATTTGAAATCAAAACCTTAAGGACTTATTTAGCTGTCAACCTTGATTTGACCGATGCACAGATAGCCAGGTTGCAACAGCTTAATGAATTGGATGAAAAAAGACTAGATGCCATTCATCAGACAACTATGATTCAACAGCAAAGATCAAAATGGCATGACAAAACTATCAAGTATAAGCAATTCCAAAAAGGTAACTGGACCCTACTGTATGACTCTCGGTTTAAAGAATTTCAAGGGAAACTACGTACAAGATGGCTTGGACCCTACGAAGTAGATACTGTTTTCCCCAATGGAAAAGTAAGGCTCCTCACAATCGATGACTCTAAAACACCATTACTTGTAAATGGTCATCGGCTCCGTCTGTACCAGCGCCCTATTTCCACGGAAGATTTCAAGGCCACATGCGTGGCAGATTCTCATTACCTCTTTTTAGAGAGGGATCCTACCCCTCATTGCAATTAATTCTTTTTTTTAAGTTAATTTCTTTAGTATTAGATTAGATTTCATTTACTAATAATCCCTATCAAGAAATACCATGTTACAATCGATTTTTGCAGATCCCCGATCAAAGCACATGCCCACTAAGAAAGGACGATCCTACTTCAAAAAGAGGCAAGCTTTCCCATTGCTGAAACACCACTGTCAGCAACTCTTTGCTCTTTCCTCATTGCTGAAACACCACTGTTCAACAACTTTTTGACTTTCCTCATTGCTGAAACACCACTGTTCAGCAACTTTTTGACTTTCCCATTGCTGAAACACCACTGTCAGCAACTCTTTTCTCTTTCTTCATTGTTGAAACACCACTGTCAGCAACCTTTCACCATTTTCCCCATTGCCAAAACACCACTGTCAGCAACCTTTCACCATTTTCCCCATTGCTAAAACACCATTATCAGCAACTTTTCGCCATTTTCCCATTACCAAAACACCATTGTTCAGCAATTCTTCATTGACGAAACAACACCATCCAACAATTGTTTCGCCCTTCTTCCCATTGCTGAAACACCACTGTCGGCAACCTTTCTCGCCATTTTCTCCCATTGCTGAAACACCACTGTTCAGCAGTTATTCACAATTCTTCATTGACGAAACAACAAAACCGTCCAGCAATTGTTTCTCCCTTCTTTCGACTGCTGAAACACCACTTCCTCAACAATATTCTACAGCATCACTCTTCAGCAAACATTTCTCTATTCTTCCTACGGCTGAAACACCAACTTTTCGGCATTTTCTGTCAATAAGCTTTTGCGCTCTCATACTACATTTTGTCCTTCCAGTCAACAAATCCTTGATACAATTCATCTAACAAATCAAAAGTCTCTGCCACGGCCACTGCAGAACTATTACGGACAGGCATTATATTTTGTTTAAGCACGAATTAAAAGGTAAAGACGAGGTATGTAAATTCTATGTATTACAGTTAAGCTATAGTTAATGAGAAGATTCCAGATCATTATTACCACTTGCGTAAAATCATTATTAGCCGCAGTTGAATGGGGGGGATGAAATATCAAACTTTTATACCCTCATTTCACACGAATTCACCACCGCCATTCCTATTTACCATCCTTTCGTTCGTTTCACCACCATTCGCATGCCTTCACTCGAAAAACTTACTCTGCACAGAAGTTGTTACTCGACTCTTTGACGGTGTATTTTACTGAGCTGTTAGCTATGGGAGGCTCTGTTATACGGTACGAACCCGCCACGACAGCCCTGTTAGAACTGTATCCATAAGCCTATCAAATTTTTCTGCAGGTAGGATGGCTCGGTTATTTTCAGAGACTCCAGGGGTATGATCAACAACAGGTTCTCCAATTTGCTCAAAATCTCCAAGAAGACCATTCCATTGTTCAAGGGGTTCGGATTTCAGTTACAGAAGAGGATATAGCACAGGTTTCGGGTCTCCCTACTAATGGCCTTCGTTGGTTCAGTCGCAAACATGTCATCATGAATGCCCAGCAGGATTTCCTCTTGCCAGGGGAACAAATTGAACCTAAAGGTCGGGGTGTCCGACTCATCTCGCTACCGCCTCCATGGCCAGAAGTTGCAAAATTCATCAAACACTACCTTACCTACGAAGGTCGATACCAGGTAGTCTACCTGCATGATTTTATCATGTTGTCTCATTTACGGCATAATAGAGTGGTGAACATTCCTTATTATTTTCTCGGTTGTCTTAAAAATATGTCGCACTACTGTAAAAAGGCTAAAGATCCCGCCCTTTCACTCACCCATCATCGTCTCGTTCAACTGCTTATCCAAAAGAGTTTTTCCCAACAAAACCCTCCACTAAACAACCCACCTATAAATCCCTAAGAAGCCGCTGAAATTCCTGAAAATATTTAGGAACAGCAACCACAAAACCCTCCAGACTCTCCAGAAATACCTAACAGTCTGCCTATAGACCCAATCAGTCCAATTAACCCCCCTACCATACCAAGCCCGCCCCACACCATACCAGAATCATCTACTCCTGCCCTTCATATTCTCAATGATGAATCTGAACCAGACAATTCCCCCTGTCCCATCATTGAGGAAAATCCCCCACACAAACGAAAGCAAATTCCTTTCTTCCCACCCTTTTTACAAAGAAAACGAACAAGGGCCTCAACAAGGACAGCCACTACCACCAATACCCTAAACCCCCAACCCATCTGATTAATACCCCGTACACCTCCAACCTCCCAAATCCCAGAATCTTTGCCTATTACACCCACGGGCACTGAAACACAAGAACCAGATGCCCAGGATGTTGCGACATCATCCGTTTCAAATCAAGTAGTTGTTACACAAGAACCATCTACTCAACAAGTAGCTGGACCACAAGAACCAGCTACCCAATTCGTAGCTGAAACACAAGAATCAACTACTCATTCAATGGCTGAAACACAAGAACCAACCATAGCTGCCACACAAGAACCAACTACAGCTGAAACACAAGAACCAGTTGTTGATATTGACACTGAGATACAGGAATCAAAGGTCCAGGGTGCCGCAACACTACTTTCCTTACATCAACAAGCTGAAACACAAGAAGCAGCTGCTGATCCTGTAGCTGCTCCACAAGAACCAGCTAGTGCGGTTGTGACTGCTACACAAGAACTAGTCACTCCTCAATCAGAACCAACAATGGCCTCTGTTTTACAAGAAAATGAGTTCCTAAAATCTTAACTGGAAGCCTACAAGCAAGAGCTAGCCATGGCAAAGGAAGCCTATGAAAAGGAACTTAACTTGCACACCCTAGCTCGCATAGCAACCATGTCAGAGGAAACTACAGAGGATCTGTGTAGAGAATATATGTGCAGTCAATGTGGGGACATCTACTATCAAGCAAGCTACAAAGTAACTCAAATTCCAATGCCTGGAGCTTCCCCTGCACCTTCAACTTTTGCAGTCAAAGAAGAACACCCTGTTGTTACACAAGAACCAGCAAGACCTTCCAAAATTAAGACTGAGCCCTGGCCTGCAACAAATGTCAGTTCTGAAACCCCTATTTTTGTTAATAAAGCTGTACAAACATTGCCTATGGATGAATCTACCCCTCCCAGCCAGATCAATATCTACACCTTTGTGGAACAAGCCACTCAGACCCTGCCTCAGCCTACCACTTGCAACGCTGAAACACAAACTCAGACCCTACTTCAGCCTATTACTTGCAACGCTGAAACACAAACTCATCCATGGGATGAGAAGGCAATAATAGAAAAATGGAAAAAAAGAGTCTGTTGTTACACAGGCCAAAAGCCTGCAGGATCACAGACAAATCTGGATAAATCATACCTACTCAAATTGGGAAGCTTTGGAATAAACACACCAGGAAGCTCGTGCCCTTAAGAAACAGAACAAAGAGCTAAAAGGCGGAGTGCTCCTGATATTTGACTTGGCACAAAAGCTATTGGCTGCAAGGAAACCATCCTACAATTACTCATTGTTCCTCATGGAACGACTTACAGGGTTTCAAATCAAATCAATCACAGAAGGCAGACCCCATGCAGTGTTACATCCAGCAGATTTTGTCAAAACCTTTACAGAAACCTATGCTATGGATCAACACCTCCTCTGTGAGGCATATTTTCATAATGAGGCCATCCCTGAAAACCGACAGCTTAACCTTAACCCTCTTGTCGGTGACATCCAGATTAGGGCACTCACCTCCTTCCTCAACAATTAGATTATATGGCAGGATGACTTCCTAGCTGCCAAACACAATGAGGATAATCGCCTTCTCTGGATAAGGCTAGAACCACAAAATGCTACCACCTTTGTTACAGAGTATTATCAGTTTTTAAAGAAACTAGGGATGACTGAACACATTCAGCAACTACAGACAACAGTGTTTCAGGATTGTCAACACTTCATCAGATCCACAGAGATTGTTGCCCTACAGTCAAATAACATGTTTTGGCAGCAATCTACTGAGAAAAGACAAGAACACAATCCTTTTAGCCCTACTAATATTCAGACGACAATCTCCAGGGTACCTAACTACATCAAGTGTGTTCAAAAATGTGCTGAAAGTTGGATAGGGTACCGGTTTTATTTTCCTATCCTCTAGTTGCCAGTAGAGAGATCTCAAATCCATTATAAGTTGCCTAAGAAGACAGAAACAGTAGCCTGGAAAAGGTTAGAATGCGTTCAAGGGTTCAGAGCTCCAACAGACAGCACCTCCCACAGCTACTGCTTGAGTAACTTGCACGCTTAGAGTCAGTATTCAGATTCTGATTCAGAGTGAAGTTGCCTGAGAACATGCAACATTTTAAGTTGGGGGGGATGTTAGGACCACACAATGTAACTTTTTTCCCACACTTTTTGCCACCATTACACTCTTGTTTCGCTCACATTTAAACTCATATTATCACTTTACTCTATCTTTCCAAAGGTATACAACGTCTCTTCTCTTTACTATATGTTTAATCTGTTTTGCATATAATTTTACATTACTCTCGTACTTAACCATTGATCAGAGTTTTATAAGTGCTGAAACAGTTCAAACTGCAGATTAGCACTGAGGCCTGTTGCTGAAACAGTTAAAGCACATAAACCCTGTGGCTGAAACAATAACTCATCTAGAAGAAGTTGTTACACAGTCGGTGGTCAACGATGCTGAAACACAGAAGTTGTTACACAGTCTGTGGTCAACGATGTTGAAACACAGAAGATGTTACACAGTCCATGTTCAACGATGATGAAACACAGAAGAAGTTGTTACACAGTCCGTGGTCAACAATGCCGAAACAACAACTCACACAGAATTGACTACAACAGCAACACCTTGAGCTAGCATCAACCATCGTTGTCACCTGAGAAGTGCTAAAACAGTCAGAACACAAATCCCGTGGCTGAAACAGCCTGCGATTTGCGATGCTGAAACAACATGCAATAGCAGTAATAAGAGACAAATAAAGAAGTTGTTATTCCAGCTGCAACAACAACACCTCACTCAGCACTTGTAATAGCATTCTATTGCGGGAGACTAGGTTATCCTATTCCAGTTTAGAAAGTCGATCTGACTAAGAATAGGACTCAGATGTACACCTGTAATCAGTTGATTAAATTGTATCAAAGGGATCCTCCTCTTTAAATAAGAGAAAATTACCATTCGAGGGAGATTCTGTTTTTGTATTAAGAAAGGATTTACAGAGAGGGACGTTTTTACTCCAGATTGTAATGTAACATAGTTGACAGATGAATAAAAGATTGTTCTGAGCATTTCTCTCTAGTTCCTTTCGTTTCAGGGGAATCTTGTGAGAAGGGAGGGCCCACCTTCTTCACAAGATTCACCTGTTAGCTTTGTATTGTGTTAGTGTGATTTTTGTTTATGCCTTGATTAAATTTTGTTTTGCTGAAACACTACTTTAGTGAATTCTGTTTTGCTAAAACACTACTTTACTGAACTTTGTCTTGCTGAAAACTCTGCTTTATTGAGCGTTACATTGTTTTCATTTGATTCATGCTTGGGTAACTGTTAATCATTTTAGTTAGAAATCTTGTTTGATGAATTTATGAAAGATTGGTAATTAGAAACATGTGCTGAAGTTTCCTGCTTAGGAAATAGGTTCCTGCTCTCTGTTAGAGATAGTTAGCCTTCAGTGCATTAATGAGTTTATGAAAGTGTGCTAATCAGAAACAGGTGTTGAAGTTTCCTACTTAGGAAATAGGGTCATGTTCTCTGTTAGAGATAGTTAGTCTTCAGTGCATTAATGAGTTTATGAAAGTGTGCTAATCAGAAACAGGTGTTGAAGTTTCCTGCTTAGGAAATAGGGTCTTGTTCTCTGTTAGAGATAGTTAGCCTTCAGTGCATTAATGAGTTYATGAAAGTGTGCTAATCAGAAACAGGTGYTGAAGTTTCCTRCTTRGGAAATAGGRTYWTGTTCTCTRTTAARAGRTAGWYAGCCTTCAGTRCATTAATGAGTTYATGAAAGTGTGCTAATYAGAAACAKGTGYTGAAGTTTCCTGCTYAGGAAATAGGGTCYTRTTCTCTGTTRAGAGATAGATAGCCTTYAGTGTGTATGTCAATTATTTCAGKTAAGCAATGAGTTCATGAAGTGTGATGATCGGAAACAGGTGTTGAAGATTCCTGCTTTGGGAATAGGGTCATGTTCTCTGGTTACAGAATAGTTGGTCTTTCCTGTTGCAGCATCTTGTTGTTATTTTAATGTAATCCAGGATTCTTCAATTAATCATTTCTTTAAACTTTGAGCTCTGCAATAGGTAGATTACTTTCCTATAATTCAAGTTAGAACTTCAGTTTGTTCAATGCAAGTGTGATTAATATATTTGTACTACAACTTTAGGTTGCTTTTGAGATTGAGCATATATAGTGCGTGGTTACCTTTGAAATAAACAGACTTCCCTGGGTTGACAATTTATGTAGCACTTGATTGTTTAGATTAAATAAGCAATTATAGTGACCAACACGTACGTACATGCATGTTGGAGCACACACAATTGTCGTCTCTCATTGCTCTTCATTCGTGAGTAGGATCTACAACTTCAACAACACTTTTCAGACTAACCATCTCTTGATCGTAATTATACAAGGATAGCCCCAACAACGCCAAAGCCACCATCTCCATTGTTCAAGTTCAAGTAGAGGTAAGCATTGGGAAAATCGAGCATACACACATTGCAATGGAGTTGTTCATCTCTTCTCCATTTTTATATAAAAAATTAAATTCAAAATACATGAGACTAGATATTCCTCTAAAACACTTCATCATTTACCTACCTAATAAATGCAAATTCACCTATCTCATCTAAGTGCATTTATGATTCTTATCCACTACCCATTTAACACTCCCCCTTAATTTCGACCATTACAAAAATCAGCACAAACAATGCCCAAGTGATTCCCAATGGCTTGGTATATTTGCTAATTGTTCTTTCAAACCACAAAATTGTAGCATAATGCTACCATTGTTGACAAGCTCGCGAATGAAATGATAGTGAGTGTCAATTTGTTTACTCTCGCGGTGAAACACATGATTCTTAGATAATGCAATTGTTGAACTGTTCTCACAAAATATAGGAGTTGGATCCTTCTCTTCATGTGTAAGATCACTAAGGATCCTTCTCAACCAAATTGGATGACATGATGTTGATGTTGCTACCACATACTTTGTTTCTGATGAAGAAATTGTGACAATTGGTTGTTTCTTAGAAGCCCATGGAATTAAACCTATACCCAACAAAAATGTGTACACTGAAGTACTTTTCCTATCATCAACGCTACCTTGAAAAATCACTATCTATATATCCAACAAGTGAATCATCTTCTGAATTGGAATACTAAATTCCATTATCTGTTGTACCCGCAATATACCTCAAAATTCTTTTTCCAACTTTCCAATGAAAGATTTTGGGATTTTCCATAAATCTTGAAATTAAGCTCAATGCATACATGATATCTGGTCAGGTAGGTGCAAGGTACATGAGGCTGCCTACAAGCCTCTTATATAGAGTATAATAAAATGTTGTTCCTTCATCTTGTTTGTTTAGTTTTGTATATGTTGCAATAGATGTATCTATTGGATTGCATTTGTTCATTTTGAACCTTTTCAAAATATCTGTGGCATATTTTTGCTAGAAATAAAAATTCCTTTTTTAGATTGCTCAACTTCAATTCCCACAAAATGCTTCATAAGACCAATATCAGTTATTTCAAATTCACTTTGCATCGCTTCTTTGAAATCATTCAATAGTAAATTTATTGTATAAATCATTTCATCAACATTGAGACAAACTATCAAAATATTACCTTTCTGGTCTCTTTTGGTGTAAAGTGTGGGATCATTGTTGCTCCTATTGAACCCATTGTTGAGCAAATAGGAATCAATGTGACTATACCAAGCTCTTGGAGCTTGCTTCAAACCATACAATACTTTCTTCAATCTGTACACTTTGTACTCTTTACCTATGATATAAAATTCTGGTGATTGATCCACATAAACTTCTTCCTTTAAAATGTCATTTAGAAAGGTTGATTTAACAACCATATGATAGATTGGTCATCTGTTTTGAGCTACGACTGCCAAAACTGCTCTGAATCGTGCTACTAGGGAAAATGTTTCTCCATAGTCAATACTGAGTTGTTGAGCAAACCATTTTGCTACAAGTCTTACCTTGTGCTTCTCTATTTTTCCTTTCTCATTGAATTTTGTGTTATATACCCATTTAACTCCAATATTGGTTTTATCTATAGGGAGATCTACAAGATCTCATGTGTTGTTTCTTTCAATTTCTTCAATTTCTTCGTTCATTGCATGAACCCATTTTTCTTTCTTGACTGCTTCTTCAAAGTACATCAGTTGACAAGATAGAAAAGAAAAATGTGTTTGCCAATCCATGTCATCATTCTGCTCATAAATTTCTCTCAAGCTTTTTTTTTTCTGGCTCCCTAAATTTGCTATAGTGGGATCTGAATCATTACTAGATGAAGAATAATTATGTTATGTTTGTTCTCCTTGGCCTTGTACTTGCAATATTGGAAGTCTTGTTGGGGAAGCTTGTTGTCATGTAGCTTCCACTTGTTTATCTTTCTATATAGAAGGAATCTGATCTACAATTATTTCATTTGTTTGGTTATCCCAAGATTTATCTTCATGGAATTTAACATCTCTGCTTACTATCAACTTCTTACTAACAAGATTGTATAGCCTGTATGCTTTAGACTGCTCACTATATCCCACAAATATACAGTTTTCACTTCTATCATCAAGCTTTCTCCTCAACTCTTCAGGAACATGAGCATAAGCCACACAACCAAAAACTTTAAAATGAGAAACACTGGATTTTATACCACTCCAGGCGTCTTGAGGGACTTGATTTTTCAGATTGTTGGTTGGTGACAAATTTAAAATATAAACTAAGCATGCAACTGCTTTACCCCAGTATTCATTTGAAAATTTTTTGGCCTTCAGCATACTTCCGGTAATATTCATTATTGTTTGATTCTTTCTTTCAGCTACTTCATTTTGTTGTGGAGTGTATCTTGTGGTAAATTGTCTCTTGGTCCCATGTTGTCTACAATATACTGCAAATTATTTGGATTCATACTCACCTCCTCGATCTGATCTTATTACTTTGATGTACTTCCCACTCTATTTCTCTGTCAAATATTTAAATTATTTGAATTTTTCGAATATCCTTGATTTGTGCTTGAGAAAATACACCCATGTTTTTCTGCTAAAATCATCAATGAGTGTTAGAAAATAAAAAATATCTCCTATTGACTGAGTTTGCAAAGGTATGTATGTACCAACTCTATGTGTTTTTTTTCTCTGTAAGAAGCATTGGGAAAACTATCCCTTTGGTGTTTGGCCAAAATACAACTCTCACATGAGTTTTTTGTTCATTTATAATGGGAAAACATTTGAACATAGACTTCTTCTATAAAAGACTGAGACTACTAAATGGTAAATTACCATATCTAAGATACCACAACCAAGTCTCATCTAAGCTTGATACATTTTGGGCATACAACTGTGACAAATTTACATTTCTCAATATCAAAGAAAAAATTATATTTTTGGTCATTTGTATTGTAGCTATGATTTTATTACTTGGTGGTTTGTCCAAGATTGTATACTTGGAACCTTCAAAAATGACCTTATAACTGTTAGGACCCTATAATGTACCTTTTTGTTCACACTTTTTGCTACCATTACATCATTTTTCCACTCACATTTAAACTTACATTATCACCTTACCCTATCTTTCCAAAGGTATATAATGTCTCTTCTCTTTACTATATGTTTAATTTGTTTTGCATATAATTTTACATTACTCTCATACTTAACCATCAATCAGAAATATATAAGTGTTGAAACAGTTCGAACTGCAGATTACATTGTTGCTTGAAGGCCCGTTGCTGAAACAGTCAAAAGCACTCAAACCCCGTGGCTGAAACCGTCTGTGGTCTACGATGTTGAAACAACAATTCACACAACAGGAAGAAGAAGTTGTTACACTGACCACAACAGCCGCACCTTGAGCCAGAATCAACCATCGTTGATGCTTGAGACCACGTTGCTGAAACAGTCAGAACGCAAATCCCATTGCTGAAACAGCCCGCGATTTGCAATGCTGAAACAGTATACAACAACAGTAACAAGAAGATAAATAAAGAAGCTATTACACCAGCCGCAACAACTACACCTCACTCAGCACCATTTCAACTATTGTGATAGCATTCTGTTACAAGAGACCAGGATATCCTATTCCAATATAGAGATCAGATCTGACTAAGAATAGGATTCAGATGTGCACATGTAATTTAATGATCAAATTGTATCGAGGGGATTATCCTCTTTAAATAAGGGAAAATAATCATTAGAAATAATCATCTAGGCTAAGAAAGGAATTACAGAGAAGGACGTGTTTACTTCAGACATTGTAACATGATACAGTTGACAGATGAATAAAAGATTATTCTGAGCATTCCTTCCTAGTTCCTTTCGTTTCTGCGGAATCTTGTGAGAAGGGAGGGCCCACCTTCTCCACAAGATTCACCCATTAGTTCTGTAGTGTGTTAGTATTATTTTTGTTTATGCCTTGATTAAATTCTGTTTTGTTGAAACTCTACTTTACTGAACTATGTTTTGTTGAAACTCTGCTTTACTGATTGTTACATTGTTTTCATATAATTCATGCTTGGGTAACTGTTAATCATTTAAGTTAGCAATCATGTTTGGTGAATTTATGAAAGCGTGATGATCAAAGACAGGTGTTGAAGATTCCTACTTGGGGAATAGGTTCATGTTCTCTGTTAAGAGATTGTTAGCCTTCAGTGTGTGTCAATCATTTCGATTAGTAATGAGTTCATGAAAGTGTGATGATCGGAAATAGGTGTTGAAGATTCTTGCTTGGGGAATAGGGTCATGTTCTCAGTTACAGAATAGTTGGTCTTTCCTTTTGTAGTATCCTGAAATATTTCTTTCCTAGGTTGTTATTTCTTAATGTAATCCAGGGTTCTTAGGATAATTATTTCTTTAAACTTTGAACTATGCAATAGGTAGGTTGTTTTTCTGTAATTCAAAGTAAAACTTCAGTTTGTTCAAGGCAATGTGTGATTAATATACTTTTACTACAACTCTAGATTGCTTTTGAGATTGAGCATATACAGTGTGTGATTACCTTTGAAATAAATAGACTTCCCTGGGTTGACAATTTATGTAGCACTTGATTGTTTAGTTAAATAAGCAATTACAGTGACCAACATTTTGGCGCCGTTGTCGGGGAAGGTAATTATAGATTTCAAAAGAACTTATGTTCTTTCAGATATAAAGATTGCATGAGAGGGCATGGAGAACCCAAAGAAACTGACCCTACAGGTGGCAGGGGTAAAGGAAGGGGAGGAAGAAAGACTTATATTGACGAGATTATATCAAAATCTGAATCTGTTGCTCCTCAACGACCAAACTCTCGGAAACCAAAATCTCAACCTTCCTTTCAAGAAAAATTTGAAATGGGAAAAGAGATTTGGAGTCCTGATACAGTCGAGAAACCAGCAGGAAACATTGAGGACAGAGCAAGCGCAGCAGGGGAGCAGACAGAAGAAAACATGGATGAGTATAATGAAGAATTGCATCATGAAGAACAGGCAGGTCTGAAAGAGAGGTAAATGATGAAAACTCTTTTTCCACTTTAGGATTTCATATTGGTGATCTTCCTAGAGGGGTAGCTCCCATGAAGAACATTCCACTCTCAGCGTTACCTAACTTTCATGGTTTATCTTCAGAAGATCCCGATGAATTCCTTTTTGAGTTTGACATATTATGCAGAAGTTATGATTACATTTCCAATGCTAAAAAATTAGAGCTATTTCCAACAACATTGAAAGGAAATGCACTAATATGGTTCATGAGTCTTGGAGGTCATGTAATCACAACATGGGATCAGATGAAACAGAAATTCCTGCATAAATACCAGGACTATTGCCGAACAAGAGAAAAAATGGAGGAACTATTCAAGATGATACAGAAAGAGGATGAAAATCTGGAGGACTTTGTAGAAAGGCTACAGTATAATCTACAAAGATCTAGTCACCTTGATGTAAGTAAAGATATTCTTAAAACAATATTACTAAAAGGAGTAAGGGATGACTGTCTAGATATGCTGAATATGCTTGGAAAAGGGGACATATCTAAAGAATCATATGATGAA
>JZKD02S1691378.1:0-16098 GCA_000966675.3 Picea glauca
ACTTGATTGTCCTACTAGTTCTCTTTACAACCAAAGCTCTAAACTGCTTAAATACAGAAAACACTCAGCTTTTCTTTTGAGAATATAGACTCACACCTTTCTAGATTAATCATATATAAATTCTACAAAGTACGATGATCCTCCAAAAGAAACTATAGGGGATGGCCCCCAAACATCTAAATGGATATAATCTAGAATACTTTTACTTGTATGATTACTTGTTTTAAACTTATGTCTACACTGCTTCCCAAAAACACAGTGCTTACAAAAATTCAAATTCAAAGACTTTAAATATGGAAGTAACTTAGTGTTTATCAGTATCTTTATCCCTTTCTCCCTCATATGACCCAGTCCCTAATTCCATAAATGAGTATATTCATTTTATTGCTTATATACTATTGTTTCCTCATTTATTTGAGCACTCATTTCTAGCTTGTAAAGGTTCCCAATCTTTATAGACTTCATCACCACCAAAATTCCCTTGGACACCTTCAGTGCTCCACCTTGACCTGCAAATTTATAACTTCTAAAATACAAATATCCCAAGGAAAATAAGTTATTTTTTAGTTCAAGTACATTTCTTATATCTGTCAATGTCCTTACAATACCATCAAACATTTTAATCTTAATTCTCCCAACCCCAACAATCTTACAAGAAACATGGTTTCCCATAAGAACAATACCACCATCAACAAATTGGTAAGAACAAAACCTAATCCTATGTGGACACATGTGATGTGAAGCACCAAAATCTAATAACCATTCTTCATGATATTGTGAGATTGTCGGGGAAAGGGCTGGAACATGTGACAAAACAGACAAACAGTTATGTAGATAATCGAAGAGGGAATTAAAAAATTTGAAGACAAAGGTGATGTCTAAAGACACCTTTACAACACTTAAGAAAAGTGCATTGTGATCATAACATCACAATACATATTGGACCTTGATATCTCCATATGATATAACTTTGATCACTTTATGATAATAACCCAAGGGGTCTTCTATTTATAGTATCAAGATCTAACCAACTTCCATGAAATATGGAAGATATTGTCCACATATAATTGTCGGTTGTTAGAGTTGACTCTGTCAAAACTGCATTGTCGAGTCAACTTGACAAGGATTCTCGAACCGACTATCCATGTGTCTAACTCGTAGTTGATTGCTAGGTTGGGCAATCCACTTCCAGACTATCTTCAATTGTTGGTCGATTGTCCAACCGACATGCATGTCAACTACTCGACTGACTAATGTAGATATATGGTCAATCGCTCGACCGAATGTATCTAGATGTAGGTCGATCATCAAAAAGACTAAATCTGGGAGAAGTTTGATGAACCATCAATACTTGATGTTCCAACACCCCCCCATCAGCACACGTCTCTAGAGATTCAGGAGGTAAAATTATGTCATCATGGCACCCCCCATAATTGCATCTTCCTGAATCCCAAGCATCGTACAAAAATTGATAAATCTAGCTTTAGATTAAGGTTTGGTGAAGATATCAACAATGTGATCATTTGTTCTACAATATTCAATAGAAACATCATTCTCATGAACCAATTGTCTAAAATAGTGAGCATGGAGCTCAACATGCTTCATCTTATTGTGGGAAACATGATTGTCAGCAACTTGTATGGCACTTTCAATATCACAATATCTTGTAATCAAGGTCGGAAAAGGAAGTCCAAGTTCACCCAGAAGTTGGTGAATCCATACTTCTTCAGTACTTGCTCGAACAGCGCCATGATATTCTATTTCTATAGTTGACAAGGATACTACCTTATGTTTCTTACATGACCACACCAATGGTCTAGTGCTAAATTGAAACACGTAGCTAGAAGTGGACTTCTAATCATCACTATCGCCAGCCTAGTCGGAGTCAGTGAAGTGGACCAGCAAATCAGAACTTCGACAATACTTGATACCAAAATGAATGGTACCCTTAAGATAGAAGCCAAATTGTTTGACTTATTTCTAGTGGCTTTCTTTGGGGTCCTACATAAAATAGAAAACCACACTAACAACAAAGGAAATGTCAAATCAAATGTGAATAAGATAAATAAGATCGTCAACCAGTTGTTGATAAAGAGTAGCATCGACTTCAGTTGTTTGACAAGTTTTGGTGAGTGTTACTCCAGATTGAAAAGGATTAGCACAAGGCTTACAATCATCCATATTGAAACATGTCAAAAGATCCATCACATATTTAGATTGAGAAATGAAAAATCCATCACTTAGTGGTAATACTTGGAGACCCAAAAAATAATGCAGAGTACCAAGATTTGTCATGTTAAAGGAGTCACCAAATTGTTTCTTCAATCTAAGGATGAGATCATTATTATTTCCAATAATGAGAAGATCATCTACATATACAACAACAATCAAATTGTCTCTATTGGTATGGAGTACATACAAGTTGTGATCATATTCATTGAAACCAAGTCGAAGAAAGAATATGTAGATCTTAGAATACCAAGCTTGGGGATCCTACTTCTAAGCATAAAGCAACTTCTTGAATTGACAAACCAAGTTATAATCTGTCACAAAACCAAGTGGTTGTTCCATGAAAAATATTCAAATAGTTCTCCATGAAGAAAGACACTCTTCACATCATATGATGGATTTTCCATCCAAAACGAGCAACAAGGGAAAGAATTAGTCGAATCGAGTTCATCTTTGCAACAGGGGAAAAGGTCTTAGTGTAGTTTATTCCTTCTTGTTGAGAAAATCCCTTCACAACTAAACATGCTTTATGTCGCTCAACAACACCTTCAAAGGTAAATTTGGTCATGTAGACCCATCGACACTTCACATTGTTTTGTCCTTTTGGTCAAGGAACTAAGTCTCAACCGTGATTCTTAGACAAAAAATCAATTTATGTATGCATAGCATGTTCCCATTGAGGTCATCCTTGAGCATCCGAGTAGGAAATAAGATCAGAAGTTTCAAGTACATGAGTCATCAATGCAACGTTGGCATGTTTCTTTTGACTTCAAGTTTGTTGTCCAAAGGAAACATCATTGGCGTCAGATCCAACAGCTTTGATTATCTTAGTAGGCCATCTAGGTAGACAAGAAACGAGTGAATTGTTGTTCATTATAGCAATTCAATCAGAAGTCGGAGAGAGATTAGTCGACATAGATGGCATACCAGTGAAAATAGAGATCGGTGGACTAGTCAAGTCGAAGGTTGATGACTAAGTCAAAACAATAATAGAGTTTGATTGTCTAGTTCAATGACTAAAAATAGGAATAGGAGAACCAAGGTCAGAGACAACATCAAAGGGAGAATCCTGTAGCAATCCAGAGGAGGAATTTAACAAGATAATGCCAGAATAATTCTCATCAAACCATACATTTCATCTGATAATGATTTGTTTTTTGACAGGATCAAGCAGTCAATAGGATTTCGACTCTTCAGAGTATCCCATCATGATGCAAGCATGACTCTTTTCATCCAACGTCTTTCTGCAATCATCGGAAATATGAGCCTATGAAACACATCCAAACACACGGAGGTGGCTGAATAAAGGCTTATTTCCACACCATCATTCGACTGGAGTTATGGAAGGAACAACTTGAGTCGAGATGCGATTGAGCAGATTGTTTTCACAATACACTGCTTTGTCCCAAAAGCAAGGAGGCGGATCTTTGTCCTACAAAAGACATCTATCCATTTCAACTATAGTCCAATTCTTGCGTTCTACAACACCATTCTACTAAGGTGTGTGAGGAATCGACCACTTCCATTCAATACCAAATCGAACCAAGTAGTCTTCAAAAGGTCAATTTACATACTCACCAGCATTGTTTGATCTTAGTAACTTGATGGGTTGGCCATATTTCTTTTCAGCTAACGCTTCAAACACCTTGAACTTTTCAAAGACAAGGTTCTTATTCTTAAAAAAAATAGACCCATTGAAATGAGAGAGATCATTAATGAAAGTCAAAATATACATTGCACCTATCAGGGAAGTTGGATTGATGCAGTGGAAATCACTGTGAACCAGATCTAGTAGGTTTTGTGCTCGGCATGCTTTTCTAGAGTCAAAAGGTGCTTAATGATGCTTTCCAAGTACACATCCTTTACAAACTCCTTCAGGGGTGAATACTTTAGGTAGAAAAACAACCATGTTCTAAGTTTCCATTGACTGAAGACTTTGAAAATTTAGGTGTCCAAGGAATTCATGCCAAGTTTGAATTCACTCATAGTGTGAGCAACAAGAGCAGTCATTTCACTGTCGAGTCAAGTCGTGTCACAAACTTTATATAGATTGTCCTTTGGGTCGAGAAAACCTCCGGCAACAATTTTCTTATCTTTATTGAAATCAAAAACATAGAACTGATCTGGCCAAAATTCCACAATCCTACATGTATGTGTTAATTGAGTAACAAAAAAAAGGTTGACACCGAGGTTTGGCACATGATAAACATCAATAATTTTCTCATGTCAACGGGAAACATCATCCTAACCAACAATATCTAGAGAAAAATCATCAGCAGCATAAATCTTCCTTTCCTTGGCTTCATCTAGGGATGTGAACAAGGAAGCATCCTTAGCCATGTGATGAGTGCATCTAGAGTCGACTACCCATTCGTTCTACATAGAATGATATAGCAAGGCCTGAGAAGTTTTGACTTGGAAGGTGAAATTATGAGTGGGTCAATGTACAATGGACACGTATCATTTAAGGTGTATAATCCTCTCCTCTAAATAGTCTATTTTCTTGTAGCACACTTTCTACACGTGTCCAATATTTCCAAAGTACTGACATGTCTTCTTCTTTTGACTTCGTTGGGGTGCATTTGTCTGTCCCTTATATTTTTTATGGTGGCATTGAGGTTTTTGTATAGAGGTATCAAACCATACTCTTTCCCTATGATCTGAATTTCTCTTTCCCTTGAGCAAGTGGGATTTATGTTTACCACGGAGTTTTCCTTCTTAAAGAAATCTATGCTTATCAGTAATCAAAAGGCCACAGAAAGATTCAAAGGTGTACTCCCTACTATCTTCCTTGTGTGCTTTCTAGTTGGTGCGGAAATTCGACATGAACACGTCAAACGTTGTTCTCAAATTCATCGAGACTAGATTGATGAGTTTTCCACCCTTCTTTTGATAATTCTTTCCACATTCCCCCAATTTCAACCGGTGTTCTTTTGACATGCACCAAATATTCCTCTATTCTTTCAAAAGAATGAGGATCGAGAGAGATCAACTCTTTCTCCAATTGCATGAAATGACTCTCGTCAACTCATTCGAACGATGAATATAGCTTATTCCAGACTTAATGAGGGAATTTGATGCCACTAAGATGAAATTGAATCTCCCATGAGATATAGGTCGCAATGACCCCCATATCCTCATCCTTATTTTTGTCAACAACGAACTTCACTTGATCATCCATTGGACCTGGAATCACAATATTTGTATACTACCATAGTCCTTTACTCTTCAGTAGGGTTTCCATGTTTGGTGCCCATACTACATAATTTGATCCATTCATAACAACATGATCAATATTCTAAGCCATATTCGATATCTAGATAGAAATTTATATTTCAATAAGTTCCAATTGGAAAACCACCATCCCAAAGTCAAACACACAACAGATCTAACTCAACAAGGTTTGCAGATAATAGGAGAGGTTTTAAACCATCGACTTTGATACCATGTTGGGGAAAGGAGTGGAACCTGTAAAAAAATAGACAAACATTTTTGCAAATAATCGAAGACGGAATAAAAAAAATTGAAGACAAAGGTGGTGTCTAAAGCCACCATTACAACACTTGATCAAAGTGCATTGTGATCAAAACATCACAGTGCATATTAGACCTTGATATCTCCATATGATATCACTTTGATCGCTTGATGATAATGACCCAAGGGGTCTACTATTTATAGTCTCAATATCTAACTAGCTTCCATGAAATCAGGAATACCCTGTCCACATATAGTCGTCGGTTTCTATAGTTTACTTTGTTAAATCCACATTGTTGAGTCAGCTCAACAAGGATGTGCAACCCAACCTTCCATGCATCCAACTTGTACTCTATTACTGGGGTGGTCAATCCATCGCCCCACTATCTTCGATTGTTGGTCGATTGTTCGACCGACATGAATGTCGACTACTTGACCGAGTAATGTAGATATTTGGTCGATCACCTGATTGAATGTATCTAGATGTAGGTTGAGCACCCAACTGACTGAATCCATGAGAAATGTGGTGAACCATCAATGCTTGATGTTCCAATAGAGATATTACAAATAGATAAAATTTTATCAACCATACCTTAACTTGTCTCAACTGGATGTTCTTCCTTTTTGGAGTCGTCCTTGGGTTTTTTCCTCTTCCAAATTTTTTTCTTGAGATGCCATGGTTTATTGCACTGCCAACATTTTAGTTTACCATTTTTTCCTCTTAACTTAAATCTATATGTGCATATTGATTACCCCCCCCCCAACTTTTCTCTAGTTTGACCCCTAGCCACTATTGCTTCTGGTGTGGAGATTTATATACTGGATGTCCTTTGAACCTCCTGAGACAACAAGGCTCCCACAATAGAATCACAATCAAGAGTGTCAGTTTCTCTAAAGCTAATAGAAATGACTAAATGGTCCCCAGATTCAGGAAATGAACACAACGACGTAATTGCCTTTTCTTCATCTTCGATTTTTACATCCATACTAGTTACTTGGCATACAAGAGAATTATAAACATGTAAATGATCATCAATTTTGGTTCCTTATTTCATTCATAGAATGTACAATTGTATCTATAAATATATTCGATTTGTTAAGGATTTTTTCATGTAAAGGCTCTCCATTTTGCTCCATAACCCTACTGTTATTTCCTCTCCAATAATATTGAAAATAACATCATATACCAAACACAACTGAATGTTGTTGAGAGCTCTTTAATTAAGATCTTCCCAGTCCTCGTTTATCATACCCGCCGGTTTTTTTGTTTTGACGGTCGGTGCCTTCTGTAGAGCTTATTGCACCAACATATATCTCATCTTCAACTTCCATAGCTTGAAGTTATTTTTCCCATTAAACTTCTCCACATTGAACTTTGAATTCAAAACCTTTTCCATTTTGCATTATCACTACCTTGGCAAGGCATGGCATGGCATGGCAAGGCAAGGCATGGCATGGCATGGCAAAGTAAGGAAAGGCATGGAATGGAATGGAAAAGTAAGAAAAGGTATGGCATGGCATGATAATGCAAGGCAAGGTAGTGCAACATGAGGAAATGCAAGGTATGGCATGGCATGGAAAGGCATGGAATGGCATGGCATGGTATGAAAAGGCAAGGCATGGCAAGGCATGAAATGGAAAGGAAAGGCAATGAATTGGAATGGAAGGCATGGAAAGACAAGGCATGGCATGGCAAGGAAAGGCATGGCATGGCATGGAAAGGAAATGCATGGCATGACATGGCATGGCATGTCAAGGAAAGGTGATGCAAGGAAAGGCAATACAAGGCATGGCATGGCAAGGCAAGTCATGGCATGGAAAGGAAAGGCATGGCATGGAAAGGCAAGGAAAGGCATGGAATGGCATGCCAAGGCAAGGCAAGGCATGGAATGGCATGCCGAGGAAAGCAAATGCAATGAAAGACAAGGAAATGTAAGGCAAGGCAATGCAATGCAAGGCATGGCATGGCATGAAAAGGCAAGGCAAGGCAAGGCATGGAATGGCATGGAAAGGCAAGGCATGGCATGGCATTGAATGGCATGGCATTGCATGGCAAGGCAAGAAATGGCATGGCAACAAAAGGCAAGGCATGGCATGGAATTGCAAGGAAAGACATGGCATGGCATGGAAAGGCAAGGCNACTTGATTGTCCTACTAGTTCTCTTTACAACCAAAGCTCTAAACTGCTTAAATACAGAAAACACTCAGCTTTTCTTTTGAGAATATAGACTCACACCTTTCTAGATTAATCATATATAAATTCTACAAAGTACGATGATCCTCCAAAAGAAACTATAGGGGATGGCCCCCAAACATCTAAATGGATATAATCTAGAATACTTTTACTTGTATGATTACTTGTTTTAAACTTATGTCTACACTGCTTCCCAAAAACACAGTGCTTACAAAAATTCAAATTCAAAGACTTTAAATATGGAAGTAACTTAGTGTTTATCAGTATCTTTATCCCTTTCTCCCTCATATGACCCAGTCCCTAATTCCATAAATGAGTATATTCATTTTATTGCTTATATACTATTGTTTCCTCATTTATTTGAGCACTCATTTCTAGCTTGTAAAGGTTCCCAATCTTTATAGACTTCATCACCACCAAAATTCCCTTGGACACCTTCAGTGCTCCACCTTGACCTGCAAATTTATAACTTCTAAAATACAAATATCCCAAGGAAAATAAGTTATTTTTTAGTTCAAGTACATTTCTTATATCTGTCAATGTCCTTACAATACCATCAAACATTTTAATCTTAATTCTCCCAACCCCAACAATCTTACAAGAAACATGGTTTCCCATAAGAACAATACCACCATCAACAAATTGGTAAGAACAAAACCTAATCCTATGTGGACACATGTGATGTGAAGCACCAAAATCTAATAACCATTCTTCATGATATTGTGAGATTGTCGGGGAAAGGGCTGGAACATGTGACAAAACAGACAAACAGTTATGTAGATAATCGAAGAGGGAATTAAAAAATTTGAAGACAAAGGTGATGTCTAAAGACACCTTTACAACACTTAAGAAAAGTGCATTGTGATCATAACATCACAATACATATTGGACCTTGATATCTCCATATGATATAACTTTGATCACTTTATGATAATAACCCAAGGGGTCTTCTATTTATAGTATCAAGATCTAACCAACTTCCATGAAATATGGAAGATATTGTCCACATATAATTGTCGGTTGTTAGAGTTGACTCTGTCAAAACTGCATTGTCGAGTCAACTTGACAAGGATTCTCGAACCGACTATCCATGTGTCTAACTCGTAGTTGATTGCTAGGTTGGGCAATCCACTTCCAGACTATCTTCAATTGTTGGTCGATTGTCCAACCGACATGCATGTCAACTACTCGACTGACTAATGTAGATATATGGTCAATCGCTCGACCGAATGTATCTAGATGTAGGTCGATCATCAAAAAGACTAAATCTGGGAGAAGTTTGATGAACCATCAATACTTGATGTTCCAACACCCCCCCATCAGCACACGTCTCTAGAGATTCAGGAGGTAAAATTATGTCATCATGGCACCCCCCATAATTGCATCTTCCTGAATCCCAAGCATCGTACAAAAATTGATAAATCTAGCTTTAGATTAAGGTTTGGTGAAGATATCAACAATGTGATCATTTGTTCTACAATATTCAATAGAAACATCATTCTCATGAACCAATTGTCTAAAATAGTGAGCATGGAGCTCAACATGCTTCATCTTATTGTGGGAAACATGATTGTCAGCAACTTGTATGGCACTTTCAATATCACAATATCTTGTAATCAAGGTCGGAAAAGGAAGTCCAAGTTCACCCAGAAGTTGGTGAATCCATACTTCTTCAGTACTTGCTCGAACAGCGCCATGATATTCTATTTCTATAGTTGACAAGGATACTACCTTATGTTTCTTACATGACCACACCAATGGTCTAGTGCTAAATTGAAACACGTAGCTAGAAGTGGACTTCTAATCATCACTATCGCCAGCCTAGTCGGAGTCAGTGAAGTGGACCAGCAAATCAGAACTTCGACAATACTTGATACCAAAATGAATGGTACCCTTAAGATAGAAGCCAAATTGTTTGACTTATTTCTAGTGGCTTTCTTTGGGGTCCTACATAAAATAGAAAACCACACTAACAACAAAGGAAATGTCAAATCAAATGTGAATAAGATAAATAAGATCGTCAACCAGTTGTTGATAAAGAGTAGCATCGACTTCAGTTGTTTGACAAGTTTTGGTGAGTGTTACTCCAGATTGAAAAGGATTAGCACAAGGCTTACAATCATCCATATTGAAACATGTCAAAAGATCCATCACATATTTAGATTGAGAAATGAAAAATCCATCACTTAGTGGTAATACTTGGAGACCCAAAAAATAATGCAGAGTACCAAGATTTGTCATGTTAAAGGAGTCACCAAATTGTTTCTTCAATCTAAGGATGAGATCATTATTATTTCCAATAATGAGAAGATCATCTACATATACAACAACAATCAAATTGTCTCTATTGGTATGGAGTACATACAAGTTGTGATCATATTCATTGAAACCAAGTCGAAGAAAGAATATGTAGATCTTAGAATACCAAGCTTGGGGATCCTACTTCTAAGCATAAAGCAACTTCTTGAATTGACAAACCAAGTTATAATCTGTCACAAAACCAAGTGGTTGTTCCATGAAAAATATTCAAATAGTTCTCCATGAAGAAAGACACTCTTCACATCATATGATGGATTTTCCATCCAAAACGAGCAACAAGGGAAAGAATTAGTCGAATCGAGTTCATCTTTGCAACAGGGGAAAAGGTCTTAGTGTAGTTTATTCCTTCTTGTTGAGAAAATCCCTTCACAACTAAACATGCTTTATGTCGCTCAACAACACCTTCAAAGGTAAATTTGGTCATGTAGACCCATCGACACTTCACATTGTTTTGTCCTTTTGGTCAAGGAACTAAGTCTCAACCGTGATTCTTAGACAAAAAATCAATTTATGTATGCATAGCATGTTCCCATTGAGGTCATCCTTGAGCATCCGAGTAGGAAATAAGATCAGAAGTTTCAAGTACATGAGTCATCAATGCAACGTTGGCATGTTTCTTTTGACTTCAAGTTTGTTGTCCAAAGGAAACATCATTGGCGTCAGATCCAACAGCTTTGATTATCTTAGTAGGCCATCTAGGTAGACAAGAAACGAGTGAATTGTTGTTCATTATAGCAATTCAATCAGAAGTCGGAGAGAGATTAGTCGACATAGATGGCATACCAGTGAAAATAGAGATCGGTGGACTAGTCAAGTCGAAGGTTGATGACTAAGTCAAAACAATAATAGAGTTTGATTGTCTAGTTCAATGACTAAAAATAGGAATAGGAGAACCAAGGTCAGAGACAACATCAAAGGGAGAATCCTGTAGCAATCCAGAGGAGGAATTTAACAAGATAATGCCAGAATAATTCTCATCAAACCATACATTTCATCTGATAATGATTTGTTTTTTGACAGGATCAAGCAGTCAATAGGATTTCGACTCTTCAGAGTATCCCATCATGATGCAAGCATGACTCTTTTCATCCAACGTCTTTCTGCAATCATCGGAAATATGAGCCTATGAAACACATCCAAACACACGGAGGTGGCTGAATAAAGGCTTATTTCCACACCATCATTCGACTGGAGTTATGGAAGGAACAACTTGAGTCGAGATGCGATTGAGCAGATTGTTTTCACAATACACTGCTTTGTCCCAAAAGCAAGGAGGCGGATCTTTGTCCTACAAAAGACATCTATCCATTTCAACTATAGTCCAATTCTTGCGTTCTACAACACCATTCTACTAAGGTGTGTGAGGAATCGACCACTTCCATTCAATACCAAATCGAACCAAGTAGTCTTCAAAAGGTCAATTTACATACTCACCAGCATTGTTTGATCTTAGTAACTTGATGGGTTGGCCATATTTCTTTTCAGCTAACGCTTCAAACACCTTGAACTTTTCAAAGACAAGGTTCTTATTCTTAAAAAAAATAGACCCATTGAAATGAGAGAGATCATTAATGAAAGTCAAAATATACATTGCACCTATCAGGGAAGTTGGATTGATGCAGTGGAAATCACTGTGAACCAGATCTAGTAGGTTTTGTGCTCGGCATGCTTTTCTAGAGTCAAAAGGTGCTTAATGATGCTTTCCAAGTACACATCCTTTACAAACTCCTTCAGGGGTGAATACTTTAGGTAGAAAAACAACCATGTTCTAAGTTTCCATTGACTGAAGACTTTGAAAATTTAGGTGTCCAAGGAATTCATGCCAAGTTTGAATTCACTCATAGTGTGAGCAACAAGAGCAGTCATTTCACTGTCGAGTCAAGTCGTGTCACAAACTTTATATAGATTGTCCTTTGGGTCGAGAAAACCTCCGGCAACAATTTTCTTATCTTTATTGAAATCAAAAACATAGAACTGATCTGGCCAAAATTCCACAATCCTACATGTATGTGTTAATTGAGTAACAAAAAAAAGGTTGACACCGAGGTTTGGCACATGATAAACATCAATAATTTTCTCATGTCAACGGGAAACATCATCCTAACCAACAATATCTAGAGAAAAATCATCAGCAGCATAAATCTTCCTTTCCTTGGCTTCATCTAGGGATGTGAACAAGGAAGCATCCTTAGCCATGTGATGAGTGCATCTAGAGTCGACTACCCATTCGTTCTACATAGAATGATATAGCAAGGCCTGAGAAGTTTTGACTTGGAAGGTGAAATTATGAGTGGGTCAATGTACAATGGACACGTATCATTTAAGGTGTATAATCCTCTCCTCTAAATAGTCTATTTTCTTGTAGCACACTTTCTACACGTGTCCAATATTTCCAAAGTACTGACATGTCTTCTTCTTTTGACTTCGTTGGGGTGCATTTGTCTGTCCCTTATATTTTTTATGGTGGCATTGAGGTTTTTGTATAGAGGTATCAAACCATACTCTTTCCCTATGATCTGAATTTCTCTTTCCCTTGAGCAAGTGGGATTTATGTTTACCACGGAGTTTTCCTTCTTAAAGAAATCTATGCTTATCAGTAATCAAAAGGCCACAGAAAGATTCAAAGGTGTACTCCCTACTATCTTCCTTGTGTGCTTTCTAGTTGGTGCGGAAATTCGACATGAACACGTCAAACGTTGTTCTCAAATTCATCGAGACTAGATTGATGAGTTTTCCACCCTTCTTTTGATAATTCTTTCCACATTCCCCCAATTTCAACCGGTGTTCTTTTGACATGCACCAAATATTCCTCTATTCTTTCAAAAGAATGAGGATCGAGAGAGATCAACTCTTTCTCCAATTGCATGAAATGACTCTCGTCAACTCATTCGAACGATGAATATAGCTTATTCCAGACTTAATGAGGGAATTTGATGCCACTAAGATGAAATTGAATCTCCCATGAGATATAGGTCGCAATGACCCCCATATCCTCATCCTTATTTTTGTCAACAACGAACTTCACTTGATCATCCATTGGACCTGGAATCACAATATTTGTATACTACCATAGTCCTTTACTCTTCAGTAGGGTTTCCATGTTTGGTGCCCATACTACATAATTTGATCCATTCATAACAACATGATCAATATTCTAAGCCATATTCGATATCTAGATAGAAATTTATATTTCAATAAGTTCCAATTGGAAAACCACCATCCCAAAGTCAAACACACAACAGATCTAACTCAACAAGGTTTGCAGATAATAGGAGAGGTTTTAAACCATCGACTTTGATACCATGTTGGGGAAAGGAGTGGAACCTGTAAAAAAATAGACAAACATTTTTGCAAATAATCGAAGACGGAATAAAAAAAATTGAAGACAAAGGTGGTGTCTAAAGCCACCATTACAACACTTGATCAAAGTGCATTGTGATCAAAACATCACAGTGCATATTAGACCTTGATATCTCCATATGATATCACTTTGATCGCTTGATGATAATGACCCAAGGGGTCTACTATTTATAGTCTCAATATCTAACTAGCTTCCATGAAATCAGGAATACCCTGTCCACATATAGTCGTCGGTTTCTATAGTTTACTTTGTTAAATCCACATTGTTGAGTCAGCTCAACAAGGATGTGCAACCCAACCTTCCATGCATCCAACTTGTACTCTATTACTGGGGTGGTCAATCCATCGCCCCACTATCTTCGATTGTTGGTCGATTGTTCGACCGACATGAATGTCGACTACTTGACCGAGTAATGTAGATATTTGGTCGATCACCTGATTGAATGTATCTAGATGTAGGTTGAGCACCCAACTGACTGAATCCATGAGAAATGTGGTGAACCATCAATGCTTGATGTTCCAATAGAGATATTACAAATAGATAAAATTTTATCAACCATACCTTAACTTGTCTCAACTGGATGTTCTTCCTTTTTGGAGTCGTCCTTGGGTTTTTTCCTCTTCCAAATTTTTTTCTTGAGATGCCATGGTTTATTGCACTGCCAACATTTTAGTTTACCATTTTTTCCTCTTAACTTAAATCTATATGTGCATATTGATTACCCCCCCCCCAACTTTTCTCTAGTTTGACCCCTAGCCACTATTGCTTCTGGTGTGGAGATTTATATACTGGATGTCCTTTGAACCTCCTGAGACAACAAGGCTCCCACAATAGAATCACAATCAAGAGTGTCAGCTGCTCTAAAGCTAATAGAAATGACTAAATGGTCCCCGGATTCAGGAAATGAACACAACGACGTAATTGCCTTTTCTTCATCTTCGATTTTTACATCCATACTAGTTACTTGGCATACAAGAGCATTATAAACATGCAAATGATCATCAATTTTGGTTCCTTATTTCATTCATAGAATGTACAATTGTATCTATAAATATATTCGATTTGTTAAGGAAAGGCTCTCCATTTTGCTCCATAACCCTATTGTTATTTCCTCTCCAATAATATTGAAAAGAACATCATATACCAAACACAACTGAATGTTGTTGAGAGCTCTTTAATTAAGATCTTCCCAATCCTCATTTATCATACCCGCCGGTTTTTTTGTTTTGACGGTCAGTGCCTTCTGTAGAGCTTATTGCACCAACATGTATCTCATCTTCAACTTCCATAGCTTGAAGTTATTTTTCCCATTAAACTTATCCACATTGAACTTTGAATTCAAAACCTTTTCCATTTTGCATTATCACTACCTTGGCAAGGCAAGGCATGGCATGGCATGGCAAGGCAAGGCATGGCATGGCATGGAAAAGTAAGGAAAGGCATGGAATGGAATGTAAAAGTAAGAAAAGGTATGGCATGGCATGATAATTCAAGGCAAGGTAGTGCAACATGAGGAAATGCAAAGTATGGAATGGCATGGAAAGGCATGGAATGGCATGGCATGGTATGAAAAGGAAAGGCATGGCAAGGCATGAAATGGAAAGGAAAGGCAACGAATTGTAATGGAAGGCATGGAAAGACAAGGCATGGCATGGAAAGGAAAGGCATGGCATGGCATGGAAAGGAAATGCATGGCATGGCATGACATGGCATGTCAAGGCAAGGAAATGCAAGGAAAGGCAATACAAGGCATGGCATGGCAAGGCAAGTCATGGAATGGAAAGGAAATGCATGGCATGGAAAGGCAAGGCAAGGCATGGAATGGCATGCCGAGGAAAGAAAATGCAATGAAAGACAAGGAAATGTAAGGCAAGGCAATGCAATGCAAGGCATGGCATGGAATGAAAATTCAAGGCAAGGCAAGGCATGGAATGGCATGGCATGGCATTGCATGGAAAGGCAAGGAATGGCATGGCAACAAAAGGCAAGGCATGGCATGGAATTGCAAGGAAAGACATGGCGTGGCATGGAAAGGCAAGGCAAGGAAAGGCATGTCATGGCATGGCATGGAATGGAAAGGAAAGGCATGGCATGGCATGGGATGGAAATGTATGGCAAGGCATGGCAAGGAAAGGCATGGCATGGAAATGCAAGGCATGGCATGGTGAGGCAAGGCATGGCATGGTATGGCATGGAAAGGAAATGCAATGCAAGGCAATGAAACACAAGGCATGGCATTGGAATGCAAGGCATGGCATGGCATGGAATGGCATGGCATGGCATTGCAATGCAACATAAGGCAAGGCAAGGCATGGCATGGCATGGCAAGGGAAGACATGGCATGGCATGGCAATGAACCGCAAGGAAATGCAAGGCATGGAATGGTATGTCAAGGCAAGGAAAGGCATGGCATGGAAAGACAACGAAAGGAATGGCATGACATGGCATTGCAAGGCAAGGCAAGGTAACACATCACATGGCATGGAATGGCAAGGCAAGAGATGGCATGGCAAGGCAAGGA
>JZKD02S1691378.1:50593-75150 GCA_000966675.3 Picea glauca
TTGTAGTTGATCTCTTAACTGAGAAATTCTCACAAAGTATGATGTTATGTTGTCATCATCATTCATCTTCATGTCACGGAGCTCATTCTTTAGACTCATTACTTGTCCAATGTTTTTGACTAAGAAGAGGTTTGTTAGGGCATCGTACATCTTCTTTGATGAGTAAAGATGGGAGATGTAGGGTATCAGGTGGTCTTTTATAGATTCCACTAGGATACTCATAGCATTGATATCATTGTCTTTGAACTTATCCATAGCTACAACGTTCTGCGGTTCCTTCTCTTTTCCTTCTTCAAACTATGGCTTCACGATATCCAACACTTTATTCTTGGCAAGGATGAGGTCAATCCTTGTCTTCCACACTCTGAAGTTAGAGGCTCCATCTAAATTGTTCTCTGACTTCATAGAATAAGTCATGGTTTTTTTGACTTGGTCAAACCCTAGATTTGACCACAAACTCAAACTTGACATCTTGGCTTGCTGAGAATACCAGGAGATGAGCTAGGCTAGGGTGCACTGATCTGTCCGGAGATTAGGTCAATCTCTTCACTTAATATGCCTCAATGAGAGGATTAGGGTTTCTGCAACTGCTCCTGGTAATAACCCTAGCAACAATGTCTTGGAAGCTGCTTCTGCTAGTAACCCTAGCGGTAGTTCCTCAGTGAGCTCAATATCCTAGCGGCTATGTTTCCTTCCAGTGTTTAGACTTAATGAAGGAGGTGTGGTCCCATAACCTGTTAGAATATGAAGGATGTGTGCTTATTTTACCATTGAAAATACCCTTGTCACCCAACCATAGGCCGAAGCCACCATCCGAGCACCTTAACCTTGACAGATAATCATTTTGGAAGCAAACACTAGGCTAGATAGCCATACAAAGGGTAGCGCACCTTTCCCCCGGGATAACGCATCAACAAGAGCTGATCAGATAGTCCAAACACTAGCCAAGATATAGTCCAAGCCAAAATGTAACTGCTAGCTGCAGTAGCTGCACGAGAAGCTCTTCTCCAAACCTGCACACAAGACTACAACTGCACTGCACAGAACTGGCTCTCTGCAACTGTTGAGATGTGTCAAATGAGAGACTAGCACCCTATATTTATAGTGGTTCTGGCAGTCTTACTGGGGCTGAATTCTCCTTCTGGGTACCTGTCTGTTCAGTATATATTAATTCTTTTGGCTGACTTCTTCTCTTGGGGGATAACAACCTAATACATATTATCTTCTTGAGCCAACAAGTCTTCTAGGGTTATTAGCCAACTCATTAGGGTTTCTCTTGCTTCCCAGAGTCTTCTATTCTCATCAGGTTTACACGTGGAGGTAAATACCTCCCACAGCTACCATAATATCAACATTTGTATTATTTGACTGAGTTTGGATCTTTAAAGAAAAATAATTCAGAAACGGTTATGGAATTCATTCAAAGATTTAACAAGATGTATAATAAGACTCCGATTGAAGTTAAACCGTCCCAACCTACAGCCAAAGTAACTTTCGCAGGAGCCTTCGAACCCGATTTGTATCTACTGTTAAGAGAAAGGAGAGGGGCCGACCTAACCCAAATGCAGGATGATGCCATGGAAATTGAGTCAAAAATGATGGCTTTGGGTAAATTAAAAATGAAAATCGAAACGGGAAACAGGGAGACCAAACGTTTCAGAGAACAAGCGGGACCCTCAGGATCTGGAAAGTCCTCAGATGATAAAATGGATGATATGGCTAGGATAATAAAAGAGCTATCGAATAAGATCTCAAGAATGGAACTAGACCAATCCAGGGCTGAGCAATTCACCAAAAGAGAGTTCTGGAGAAACCCCAACCCTCAGATTCAACAAAGACAAATTAAAAATGAAGATCAAAAAAACAAACACCTCTAAAAAATGAAAATTTTATTGGAGGAAATTATATGCAAGAGTTTGAGTATTTGGAAGAAGGCGTAAATAATTTAGGCGACGAATGAATACAACCTCATTTAATGAAAGAAGATTATGATAATTCTCTAAACATTGAAAAATCATCGGGTGAAGATAATAACCTAAACAGTGCTGATGATCCCGCTTATCAAGGAATGGTCAACACCATAATGGTTGAGCTCCAGCGTAAGTATAATCTGAGGCCTAAAAACAAACCTGTGTCGACTACTCAACCCAAGAAAATGTTGCCTAGAGGTGAAACATACGAGCTCACTCCAAAAGAGACTGAGATCCAAGCGAGAAGAACTAAGACAGCTGAAACGCAGACACCGGGAACCAGAAGCACCGAAAGTAAAACAGTGCAAACAAATAAGTTGGAAAAGAAGGAGTTTGATGTTTCGGCCAAAGAAACGGATAGAGTTGTGGGAGGTTTTATCCTAGAAAACGAGATAAGTAAGATCAAAATACCGATACCTTTGGTCGAGTTGGCTAAGAACCCTGTGTACCGAAAACAAATAACCAAAATGATAAATTTTTCAGATTTAGAGATTCAGTCTGACGTAATAAATTTGGAAGATGATAAGCCTAACATCATTTTTGGTCCACATTTCGAAGGTGCCAGGGACACTGTTTCCCCCTTCTATATTACCCTGAACTTGCACGATCGGTTGCTACATAATTGCATGTTGGACTATGGAGCCTCTCATAACGTAATGCCAAAATCTATTATGGATAAAATAGGCCTCGAAATCACCAAACCCTATGGAGATCTTTACTCGTTCAATTCAAGGAGAGTTAAGTGCATGGGAATGATCAAAGATTTAGTAGTTACTCTCGCCCAGATTCTGGTGAAAAATGTCCTAATGGATGTAGTTATCGTTGATATACCCCCGAAGTATGGTTTTCTATTATCTAAATCTTGGGGAGCCAAGCTCGAGGGATCCCTTCAGCTAGATATGACCTATGCCACGATCCATGTTTTTGGCAGGCAGTTCACTCGGTTATACAAGGAAACACGGTTGGCATATACGATAAGCGATCCTCAGAATCCTAACAATTACCCTGTTTATGTCGTTGATCAAGACCTGGGAAATTGTATTTTGTCTTTTGATGATAGGGAAAATAATTGTACAAAATAAAGTTGTATAGATGAAATCAAAACTGAAAAGACATAAAAATGTGTATACCACTGGAACTTGGAAAATGTTTTTTGATGGTGCTTCGTCGTGTGGAGGAGCAAGTGAAGTAGTGCTTTCCGTATCACCTGAAAATGAATTCATTGTCCCCTTCTCTTATAGGCTACAGTGGGACAGAGACTACACAAACAACGTATGTGAATATGAAGCTCTAGTCTTGGGACTCAAAGCTGCCAAGAAGCTAAACATAACGAACCTAGAAGTCTATGGAGATGCAGAACTGACTATGACGCAGGTAAATCAGCAGTACCAGGCCAAGCACCCAAGACTAAGGTCCTATAGAAATTGTGCCTGGGATCTAATGGAAAATTTATTTTCATCAGTAAAGGTTCATTTCATCCCATGAGTGGAAAACCAGCAAGTCAATTCACTGGCCAAAGCAGCTTCGACTTTCGCACCCCCTACCACTTTCAAATTAAAATACCACATAGAGGTGAGGCACAAACCATCCATAACGAACAACATACAACACTGGCAGGTATTCGAAGACAACGAACAAATTAGAAAGTTCCTGGAAATAGTGGATGATTTCGCCAAAACTCACATTGACCAGGAAAACCAAAATGACCATACATGGATTATGCAGGAAGGGGAGGAGCCTTAGGAGTTATAAGAAAAAATCGCAAATCATCGCATGCTAGTGTTAAAAAGTAATCAGATCCCTAAGGGCTTGATACCTCTGGAAAGGTTGTTTGATCAAAACGACATGCCTCTGAGGTCTACCTTGTAGCCCGAACCAGAGGAGGTTGAAGACTGTGACATGGGCACCGCTAAAGAACCTAGGATAGTGAAACTATCAAAGTACCTTCCTCCTAAGATAAAAAGAAAGTATACAGACTTACTTGGATGGTATAAGGATGTTTTTTCATGGTCTTACGATGAACTCAGAACCTATGACACCTCTGTGATCGAGCACAAGATACCTTTGAAACCTGGTGTTAAACCCTTCAGACAGAAGCTCAGACAAATCAACCCCATTTTACTGCATGTGATCGAAAAAGAAGTGAAAAATCTTTTAGACGTAAAAATAATTGTACCTCTCAGGTACTTTGACTGGGTGGCGAACCTAGTCTCGGTTATGAAGAAGAGTGGGGAGATCAGACTATGTGTAGACTTTAGAAATCTAAATAAGTCCTCTCTCAAAGACAATTATCCTCTACCCAAAATAGATCACGTTTTGGAAAAAGTAGTTGGGGCAAATAGGATGTCGATGATCGATGGGTTTTCCGATTACATTCAAATTGTTGTCAACGAGCATGATAAAGAAAAAACAGCTTTCACCACCCCTTGGAGCACATTTATGTATGACAAAATGCCTTTTGGTCTGATGAATTTAGGTGTTACCTTCCAGCGTGCTATGGATATCTCTTTCATTGGTAAGAGAGATAAATTTGTGGTTATCTACTTTGATGATCTAACTGTTTTTTCTAAATCCGATGAAGACCATCTGATACATCTGAAGCAAACGTTCGAAAAATGCCAAAAATTTGGTTTGTCCTTAAACCCCAAGAAATCTCACTTTGCGATGCAAGAAGGTAAACTCTTGGGCCACATTGTGTCTTGAGATGGAATTAAAATCGACCCTAAAATGGTAGAAGCTATAGACACCATAAATATTCCTAGAAATGTAAAAGAAATTCAGTCATTTTTTGAGAAGATTTATCCCAAACTTTGTTGAAGCATGAAATTGATCACAGATATGCTAAAGAAGAACAATGAAGTGAAATGGACGGCGGAAGCTAAAGCGTCGTCTGCACGCATCAAGAAAGTTATCAGCGAAGCACCCGTACTAGCAAGCCCTGATTATCTAAAAGATTTCCTGATTTTCTTGTTCGCCCTCAAACACACAGTGGCGACAGTACTCCTCCAGAAGAATGAAGAAGGTTTCGAGCAACCAATAGATTTTTTTAGTAAAATTCTTAGAGACGTTGAATTGAGATATGATATAATGGAAAAGCAAGTGTATGCTATGGTGAAGGCGCTGAAGGATTTCAGAACCTATGTGCTACACTCCAAGGTAATTGCATATGTGCCCACCAGTTCTATAAAAGACATATTGGTTCATCCTGACAGCGATGGGAAGAGGGGTCAGTGGCTTGCTAAAATTCAAGAATTCGATCTAGAGGTGAAACCGACGAAACTAGTAAAAGGACAAGCTTTGGCTAAGCTCTTAGATGAATCAAATTTTAGAGCACTCAGAATGAATAATCTACAGGGATATGAAGGATGTGGGGATGTAAATGAGCTCGATGACCAAATAGCTACAACCAGAATCAAAGAGAAGTTTTCCTTATCGGATTGGTATAAAGACATAGTGTCCTACCTATTGACCCTGAAATGCCCTAGTGATCTGTCTCTAGCTAAAGCTAGGACAATGAAGTTGCATGTAGTGAAGTACTGTATATCCGAAAGCCAATTGTACTGGAAGGACCCATTAGGCTTCCTACTGGTTTGTTTAGTAGAATCAGAAACAAAGGGGCTCATAAACGAATTTCATGAAGGAGTATGCGGAGGGAATCACGCCTGGAGGGCAACAGCTGAATTTGTTCCTATTGGAAAATTTGGACGGTAAAATCTTCAACACCCTTGTTAACGGGTGTTATCTGAAGCATTATATGCAATAAATGATTCCCCAGTCTCCATTGTATATATCGGTTTGTGTTTTCTTTTTCTTTTTACATCTTTGGTTAAGTTTACCTTCATCACCAATAAAACAGGTCAGTGATCTCTTAGGAATAAGGATATACAATAATCAGTGCCTCGAAATCTATAAACCTTAAAACCCTAATAGTCCCACTGTTGTTTTCTCTCAGGATTACGGCTACAGCCCCAATAGAAAAAAGAAGAAAATGAATGGGCATGTATCGGGAAATCAAGCCACCTGAAACAAGTGATAAATGAAAGTTTATTAAGACAAAATCGAAATGGTAAGGCAAAGGTATGATCACTCGAACTGTCTAGATTTTTTGAATGATCATCACCTAGGTGTAACAACGTTTCATCGAATGTGGTTTTTCGCCGGGTATGCCCACCAAATAACTTTGTCACTATGGATTCCAAGGAGTTCCTCCCAAATAAGATGAAGAGATTTGAAACAAACTGCAGAAGTAAAGTAGCCTCAAAGAATAAGTTCTCAAGGTCGAAACTAAGTATAATGCCCGTGCTTATAAAATCCGAGCGTTCCTCGTCACTTCTCCCCCATTTTTGCATTTCTTTCTCCCATGGTACCAGATGTTTCCCTATAGCATCCACAGAAGAAGAAGGAGTTACACCTTACCACTCGAATCTAGAAAAAGATTGTTTTGAAGGCTGCCCAGATAGCTCTTCGGCTCCTACTGAACTTAGATATGCGTGGGTTGATCCTAATTCTCTTAGTTATTTCAACAAGTTTTAATGATGAGTTTTGCATCAAAAGAAGGCCCCCAGAAATAAAGTCCCCCATAAGTTGCATGTGGACTAAGATGTCTTGAAGGTCAAAGGGGAAACTGGTCCAGATTAATCAAAATGAGTTAACATACCTCTATAGTAAATTATACACAGATATCACCCCTGGTATACTTTATACTAATTGATTGCCCCCACTTCATGTCAAAAGCAAAATATAAGATAGATGGTGAAAGGAAATTTGAAAAAGTCGATTGCCCCCATCTAGTCCCAAAGAGATGATGAAAGGAAATTCATGAAATGATTGCCCTCATCTCAGCATTTAAATGCAAAGTTACAACTTGAAGTGGTGAAAGGAAATTCAATAAAAGGGAACCAGATAACTTCACCGAGGTACTAAACAGGCTCGCTGGCAGTGAAGCAATGTCCAAGATATCCGCAAGGTTGTTATACATGAACCATATCGTTATTTGTGACCAGTTTTCACTTGAATCTAGATCTACGTCCCATGTCTGTACAGGAATCCCTGTTTAAAAACGTCAAAACTACTTCACACTGATGCAATCAAAATCAGCAAAACATGTTTAAATCCTTAAGATTCTTTGGTCATCCTAAGTAGATACAAGTTCAGTATTAGGGAAGCGAAAGCTACCAGGTAAACCGACTGTGAGATAGGGAAGGGATGAAGTCCCAAAGGCTTTCAGAGTTAAGGATGAAACCCTCCTTTTTCTTCTATATCCTCTTTCTAAGCTAGTCCTGCAGAAGCAAACTAATGACTCCATTTGCCCAATAAAGGCACGTGGTCTATTGTTCTTCACGTCCCGCAAGGAGACGAGATCCCTAGTTGGAGCCTATGTTGGAACACACTTTTTTTAATATTCTAGGTTCAAAGGTTGGAGCCACCCTTGTTTCTAGGTAAGTAAGAGGTTATACTTAAGCCCAAAAAAGCCAGACTTCGGGATCTCACGTAATTGATGATGTACCTGCCAAAGCCCCGGTATCCCGACATGCAAAATGGCGATAAGGGTTTAGTTCTAATCACCATTATCAAACCTCTAAGCAGGTATTATTAGATGTTATTACCTCGTGCTCGCGTTTTGGGAGTTACTCATCAAACATTTTCCGAACCCCCGAGATGCGAAGTTGCGAAGTCATTTCAAGTTACTCAGGCTAATATCAAGAGTGATCACTTTAAACTGTAGTTAGTCTTTATCACAATTTCGCAACTCGGTGATTCTTACCTCAAAGAACAACACCTTTGTAACTCCGCTCCCGGAAGTCGCGATATTCATTAATTAAGCATGGTTAATTAAAAGCTAAAGTCAAATCACGGATTATAAATCAAATCGCACCATCGCGATTTCAGGCTTTTGGGTCTCAAAGCCTAGAAGCGAAATCATCCGATACGGTGAGCGCCGAAAAGGGGATTAAGGACTAAAAGAATGAAATTAAAAGAGCTAAACTGGATTAATTAAGGCCTTGAGTAGCTTTTAACCGTACAATCTACAGATGAAATTTTAAACGTTTCTGCTCTTTTCCCAAGTTACGAGTCATCAAATATTTACAACATTTATTTGAATTTCAGTGAGGTGATTGATAGTAAGATCACACTTATTTGCTAAAATATTTCCATTAAACGATTTAACCGTTCTGTCGGCAAGGACTAGCATGAACTTAAGCTATCTAAGAAAAAGGTTTTCTTTCATTATCTCAGCTTTCCTTTCTATTGTGAGCAGAGTTATTTCACCAGGATAACTTATGTCTGTGTTTCCAATCTTTTACGACAGGGGAGCTAATTGCAAGGTTATACATCATGGCTCCATGAAAAGCGCCCAAGGCAGCCACCGAGATCTTAGGCCAAGGTTCAGATATTGTTTCTGATACTCCACCTCAAAGTATCAATACTATTAAAACATGGACGCACATTTCCAATGTTCTGCAGCCCGAAGTGATAAATTGGTCGGATGATTCCTGCGATAACGAGGACGATGACATATCCACCAAATAAAAAATCGTTGCTCAAGCAAATATGCACAAAATAGCAGCAAGGCCACAGCTTCTCCCCTATTATGATATGGTCATATGGGCACTGGACCATGTAGACATCCTCGATAGAACGATTTTCACCGAACAGAGGGAAGCAGTTGGGTCTTTCAGACCAGAGCACTTACAGACAATGTATAAATTGTCACCCAGACCAAAATGTACTTATAATGTGGAATTCCTAGAGGGGTTCAAAAAGAAGGAATGCGAGCAGTACAGAAGAAATTTATCCGATCTGATCAAAGAGTGGGTTTCTCACCCCACAAAATTCAGGGTCGATACTCATGGAATTTATTCAATCTCCTCTTTAGAGCCACAATTCAAGTATGTAGCGATGATGGCCTGTAGACTGTACAGGAAGGAGGACACTACTCACTTTTTCCTCCCATGGGTATTGCTCATTCATACAGTTGTTGAAGTTTTTTCCTTCGACTGGGCCAAATTGATGTCGGACAGTCTCACCAGTCGAATTATTGAATATCGAGCGCAAAAATCCAGCGGGAGAGCATCTTCATTCTTTATTTCTACCTACATCATGGACACTATTTGCTTCATAACACACTTCCCATTGATGAGATAGAGCTGGACTCCATCTAATGTTGAGCCTATCCATGTCTACCACTCGAAACTTTGGGAGGATAAGGCCAAAGATTTAGTCTACGAGATTTTTAACTGGGTAATGGTATTGATGCATGTCTCTATCTTCGGCCATCCACCTCCCCAAATTTCGGATAACATCATGGCCAACCTTAGTAATGTAGAATATTGGTATATAGAAGCAGATTTTTCATACATCAGGGTTTTCGTCACCTCTGTTCCCCCCCATGCTTTGTCGTTATTCCTGTCAGATAAGCTAATATGCCGCGAGATCTCCAGGCAAGTTGTGCTTGGTGGGATAAGCAAAGAGCTCAAAGGACTATCGAAGAAGGTATGTCCAGCCTTCCCCATTCATATTGGTTCATACTCTTTATTAGATTTTGGCCATGCCAAAGTCAAGGCCACGACTTTGGAGGAAATGAAGTTGGTGAACATTGAGTTCAAAAAGCATGACCCTAAAAAGGTTGTGAGTAATCAATTGGCGAATTGTGGCCTGAAGAGATACAAACAAGAGGATTCACCTCATGATGAAATCAGTGCGAGGTCCTACTCTGAAGTCTTGATTCATATTTAGGCCTTGCCACCCGGAGATATGGCTGATTTCTTCAAATTCGAGGAGCATCGGAAGAGTTGCCTCCCCCTAATATTACAGGGAAAAACCCCAAAGCTTCCAGACACACAGCAGGCGGAAGCCAAAGACTCAAAGAACTCAAGTCCTGGCAAGGAGAAAAATCAGGAAGGGACAGAGGAAGTTGAGACCTTGGAACAGGGAGTTGAAATCCCCGATCAAGTAGAGAAAAACCCAGAGGTAGTTGCGTCGGGCGAGCAGGTACTAAGTCAAGTAGAGATACCCTCACAAAAGGTAGGCAACACCCCACCGATCACATCAAGCGAGCCAGCCACAAACGCTACCCATAAACAATCATCCAAGGAAATCGACAATCTGATTGTTGTTATCACACCCTTACAGTTCACAAAGGGGAACCCTGATGCGAGATGGATTTTCAATGAAGAACTAACGCCCATATTTGTAGAAGTGTTGCCTCCTAATGATTTTTTCTTTGATAAGAAAAGGAAGGCTGTGGTGAAGCAAGAATTATATCAAAGAGAGGGCATAGTGGCTAAAAAATTTAAAATCATGACAGATGGAAAGGCCGTGAAAGAGGAAGAATTCGTCGAGGAGATAGCAGGAACATTAGGAGCTTATGTTATGGTCAATCGGTACTCAGTTGGAACTCTGAAGGCGTAGTTGAAATGGAATAACCTCTTGATCAGTAAGTTGGAGGCTAGGGTAGTTACAGCAGCAGCGAATGCCAGGGATTAGGCGAACAAAGGTCTCGAGGAGACCAGAGCAGCTGACCAACAGGAAATCGAACAGCTTAGAGCCGATATCGAGCAAATGCATCATTCGGTTCAGATAAACCAAACACAAGTAAGTCAGCAAGAGGAGTTAATACAACAATTGCAGTCAAAATTGAATTCTGCCGAGAACCAGTCCATAGATATAAACATATTCCAATCCCAAGCCACTGAGATCCAACAGAAGGTGGAGATAGCTCAGTAGGAATTTCTTACCAAAGTGGAAATCATCGAAAGTCACTTTCAGAGGATTGATCAAGCGCTAAAGGATATCTCTTTGAGATAAAGAGAAGTTGGGGCGGCTCGAATTGTTTTCCAGGAGGTTGTTGTAGCAACAGTAAAGGAAGGAATGGTCGGTAGTGCCAGATTATCCATCCCAGAGAAAACCAGGGGAAATATCTTATTGAAGGTGTGGAAGCATAACATATCAGAGAGCAAAGAAAGAGCTAAAGAGATGAAGAATTCTTGTGAAGAGACATTCGGCTTGATAAATAAAAATTTGTTGAACCTTGATAAGGAAGATGGCGTTGGGACACTGGGAAAAATTAACATAGCCAAACACATGTTAGATATCAAGGAGAATGTTGAAAAGGAACAAGCTGAAATATCCCAGCTGAGTCAGGTTGAATTTTTTTTTTTTGACAAGAACGGTTAGAGTGTATTAATCGGCTTCCTGGCAAACCAGAATCAGAAAGTTACAAAGCGGAAGAAGGTTGATGATCTCTGCCAACCTTCTTGTGAATAACTTGAGAGTACAATCCCACTTACTTCTCGAGCTAAGTCGAGAAAATGACAAAACATGCATACATGTGTAAATTCTCACAAACTGTGAGCACAATAGGAGACAGAAGTAAAGCATTAAACCTAGGAGGATGAGACTTTCCCCTTAAAAAAGGGATCCAGCTTTTTCTGAGAACCTAAAGAAATGTTGGAGGCAACCTCCTTTTCTCTGCTTGCTTTGTTGGTCTTTCTCCCTCGGGTAAGGGGTGGAGACAGAACTGAAGCGTCTACAGTGTCCGGAGTTTCCATAGAGCCGTTGGAGGGGATTGAAACTAGACCTGCAGGGGCAGTGGGCTCCAGATTTGATTCCCGATTTCCTCTCACTGCTACTGATTCTGGAGGAATGGTTTCCAGAAATCTTTCGTCTGTTGGATTTCCTTTGACTGATGTTGATTCTGGATCTAGGGCTTCATCTTCCTTCAACGCATCAAAACTATTTTTATCTTCTAGAGTAGCCTCTGCTGAATGAGTGGCCTTCAGAGCCTGGGATAGTGGATCCTTTCGCCGTGGCTTCCTACGTCTGTTGGAAACTCGCTGAAAATCATCTTCTTTGACTGGTCCCGGCTCCCCAGAGGCTTTGGAGCAGCTTTTTGCAAAATGACCGTAGTCATGGCACCGGAGGCACTTAAAAGGGATTTGCTCATAGTCCAGCTCTTGGATATGAGACCATTCCCCCAGGGAGAGCTTAATAGCTTCCGGGAGGCCTTTCTCGAGATTAACCTCAACACAAATTCGAGCGCAGGTAAACTGGTCCCCTTTCGGCTCCACATTGTCCAAGAAACGCCCAAGCTTGTTTCCAATGTCCTCCAGAGATTTTCTCCCCCAAAGATGCAAGGGAAGATGAGGCAGTCTAACCCATACAGGGGCTGCRRTGATTTYGGCTCYAGGATTGAAGTCAAGTGTCCATGGGGCTAAGAACAGCCCTCTTGCCCCCATGAAATAGGGTCCGGATCTGAAAACTAGATCTCGATCCTCTGTCCTCGTGAAACTGAAGACAAAAAAACCCCTGCCTACTGCACATAAAGAGATTTCTCCCTGTAGCAGTGACTTCCAATGATCATCCATCCATGCCTCCACCATTTTGGGGCTGGGCCACAACCCTGTAAAATTACCGATGAGGGCATTTTCTGCTAGCAGGAGGGAAAGCTTGCAGGGCTTCTCTGGAGATAACTCCACCGAAGGGATCTCCTCCATCTTCTTGACAAATTTAGATGAGACAGACGCCTTGGATTTAGGTCTTGCCACACGAACTAATTCTTTGAATGCTTCCAGATTATCTTCATCCATTTCGACGGTCGGAGTTGGGGCCATTGGAGCGACAGTGGCCACCTACAACCAAGAAAAAAAAACGCAGAGGCGCGACCTCTGCTCAAAACCGCGTGCAAATCGCGTTCTGTCCGCTGTAAATCGAACGTTCTATCATGCAAATCGATGGGGGATGCTCTAATCGGCTGCTCCAGATAGATTCGGGCTCCTACAGGCGAGATCCAGACTGGGGGCGGCTAGGGTTTAGGCCCTAGCCGTGATGGCTTTCTGCCTCTCTTCATTTCATCCTGTAGCTTTATTAGTTATCATGCGGAATGATCGATCCTTGTTCCCAATATAAATAGATACATTTCGCACATCGATAGGTTAACCAAGTGCACCACAAGAATAGAATAAATAGGGAGTTTTGACTCAATGCACAAATAGGAGACTATGACATGGACAATATTGTTTTGGATCTAGGTTCTGATGTGATTGTCATCCCGAAGTAGACCTGGTAAATCATGGGTAAGCCTAAGTTGATATCATTCCCCATTAAATTGAGGTTAGTAAATCGACATAAGATTTTTCCAATTGGAGGGCTAATAAGGGTAAGTGTTAGTATTGAGGGAGTGCATAGCTTGGTCGATTTTGAAGTGATTGAGATAGTGGTAGCACCCCTTAACCAACACTTGTTGGACTTGATTAGGCCTTTGGAATATAGAATAGCATTGATATAAACAAGAGACATATGATATTTGAAGTAGAATACTTGAAGGTTGTCCCGTCATTGGATCCTACTAAAGGAAGAAGGCATGCAGAACCAATAAAGGGAAAATATATCGATAACCTATCTAACATGACCGTACGGATGGATGATTATGTAAATACTACAAAATATGGTCTAATTAGTTGGAGAAGTATTATTTCATGCATGTTAGATTCATAATAAGATTTGGAGAATTGGTAGCGGATATTGCAAGAAGTTTATACAAGGAAATGTGCTTGGATTACCTACGCATTGTGATGGATTGGAACTGTGGTATGTGATCCTCCGAGGTATGAAAAACTAAGTGGTGTAGCTTCCTTTATAATATAATTTGAACTTGAAATATCATATCAATAGAGATTACTATCTTTATACACCATAATAAAAGTGACCTCATCAAGATGGTGGGTTGCAAATAAGGATGGAATAAGAGATTGGCAGTAGTGAAAAAGGATATTATAGGTTAGGTCCAAGATAGAAAACAAATATACTATGTATAAGTATACAGGATTGGGATGTTCGATTGATCATGTTACAAAGTGAATTCCGAAATCAAGTAAAGTACCTAGTAACGAACAAACAAACATGTTTTTACACAACTTGGACACGATCCCAAAGAATTGGTACTTGGAACTAGAAGTGCTCAAAGAAACAATAGACTTGGAAGAATTAACTCGGAACTTCAAGGTAATTTTTAGTTTTAAATATAATGCTCATTTTATTGAATCAGCCTTGCAGGTCATCAAGAAAATTATTTTTACATTAGAATACTCAATAGAAATGGTACTTGTATGTAGCACGCATAGATATACTGCGACAATTGAACAATTTTTGTAGTATTATAATGTTGTTGAAGAAGACTAAGAGGAGGATGAAGATCCAATAAATGTGAAAATAATAGAAATGGAAGGAGAGTGGGAAGTAGAAGGACCAAATATTGAATATGTTTTGTGTGAAAAACCATTGAGAACAGGCAAACTAAATATTAGTACAAAAGATAAGCTCAAATTTGAAAACATGGGATACTATTGGAACGAAGAAACAATTGAGAAGATAACGTATTTACTGTGTGAATATCAAGACATATTTGCAACTAATTTTTCCAAAATGAAGGGGATTGTTGGGGAGTTAGGAGAGATGAAGAATCCCTTGAAGTCATATGTTAAGACAGTGAATTAGAGACCATACATATTGAACCCGATATATAATAAAAATGTGAAAGAAGAGATAGGCAGGGTGTTCGAAGATGAAATTATCAAACCTGATGTAGAATCATATTGTATTGGTCCAATGGTGTTTCAGGATAAGAATACAGGAGGGATCAAAATTTGTGTAGATCTGAGGAAATTAAATGATGTGTTCTTACATGATTCGTTTCCTACTCCATTTACATATGAAGTGTTAGAGAATGTAGGAGGACATGAAGCGTATTCATTCAGTGATGGATTTTCAAGGTATCATCAGATCAAGATTGCACAAGAAGATAGATATACAATTACGTTTGTGAGAGAATAAGGAAGTTACCAATATATCATGATGCATTTTGGATTGAATAATGCACCAACATTATTCTCTAGAGTGGTTGTAGAAGCATTTAAAATATTCGTTCATAAGTTATTAGAAGTATACTTAGATGACCGGACAATGTTTAGCTTGTTGAAATATCATGTTGAGACTATACGCTTGATCTTGGATAGGTGTAGGCATCTTCAAACATCTTTGAATTTGAAGAATTTCATTTTATGTGTGTCGTTTGGTATCAAACTCATCCATGTAGTTTGTAAAGAAGGATTGTTGGTAGATCCTGTGAAGATTGATGTGATTGTTTATTTACCTCCACCGAATTCAGTGTGAAATTTATGAGAAACATTGGGTCATATAGGGTACTACATAAATTTCATTAGGAGATATGCATAGATCACAACCTCGATGGAAAAATTGTGAAAGAAGGAGAACAACTTTCAATGGAATGAGGAATGTCATAAAGGTTTAGATACTTTGAAGAAGAAATTGGTTACTATATCAATTTTGAAATTTCCAAATTGGAAGGAGTTTCATGTTCATGTGGATATGTCATTTGTAGCTTTAGGCGTAGTGTTAGCTCAGCTATGAGAAGGAGATATTTATCATCGCATCACATTTGCAATAAGGAAGTTATCAAATCAAAAATAGAACTATACTACTACAAAATGTGAAGGATTAACAATGGTGTAGGTATTGCATAAGTTTAGACATTACTTGTTGGATTCACACTTTAAAATGTACACAGATCATTATGCACTGAGGTACCTAATTAATAAGCCAGTGTTGGGGGGGAGAATATGAAGATGGCTATTATTGTTTCAAGAATATGAATTTGAGGTAATTGTGAAACAAGGGAAATTTAATTCAGGACCTAATCACTTATTACACATACTATCAGGAGAAGATGCATGAAACTTGGTTGACAATATACCAGATACACACATATTTGTAGTAAAAATGGTCAATGATTATTTTGAAGACATGGTCCATTTATTGAGCATATGGATAGGCCTACCTGAGATTATTGTTGCATGAAAGAAGTAGTTAGTAGTGAAGGTGGTATACTATCAACTAATAGCAAGAAAGTTTTACAAGTTAGGTGCAAATAGTATTCTTAGATGATGTGTATTGGAGCATGAAAGATATATGCTATTATCAAAAGTGCATGAAGGAGTTGCAAGAGGCCATTATGCAAGAAATGTGAGAGCTCTGAATATTTTTTGCATAGGATTATAGTGTCCTACCCTTCATAAGGATGCAAAAGAATTTTGTCAGGCCTGTTATGTTTGTCAGAGACTTGGGAAGCCTTCCACGAGAGATGAGATATTGTTAGTACCACAAGTGACATTATATACTTTTTATAAATGGGTTTTTTGTTTTTTTTAACCGATTAATTGACCAAAAAAGAGGTTAGGATTCAAATACATCATTACTACAATAGATTACTTGACCATATGGGATGAACAAGAACCATCCAAAGATTGCAGCACGAACATAGCTGGGTGATTTTTGTTTGAAACTATAGTTACAAGGTTTGGATTCCCCAAAATAATTATGAGTGATTAGGGAAACCATTTTCTAAAAAATATGATTGCAAATTTGACAGAGGAGTTTCGGGTTCATCATCAGAAGAGTACATTGTATCATCCTCCAGAAAATGAGACAACAAAATTATTCAATAAGATCTTAGACCATGCATCGACAAAGGTGTGTAATGTAATTCGAGATGACTAGGACTTGAGGATACCAGGATTTTTATGGGTGTATAGGACTACAAGTAAGAATTTGACAGGACAAACACTATTCAAATTAGTGTATGTCCAAGAATCGGTTATTCCTATGGAATTCATTATGTTGAATATGGACATTGTCATGCTGATAGACATTAGAGATTCTACTACATTGGAGAAGAGACTATCAAAGATAGTAGAATTGGAAGAAGAATGTTTTTTCACAAGATTTCATCAGTAGCTCATAAATCATGCAAGGAATCCTGGCATGACCGACACATTGAACAAAATAATTTCTAGATAGGAGAATTAGTTTTTCTTTATGAAAACAAGTTTTTGCAGCACCCTGGGAAGTTTCATATGCATTGGTTAGGTCCATATGTGATAAGGTTTGTGATAGATATATGTGGTGTTCATTTGGAAGCACTGAATGGAGAAATTATGGAAGGATTGGTTAATGGCAGTTGGTTGAAATTGTATAGGGACAATCATGATTTTGTGCACTAGTTTGAGCACGCAATATGTGTACCAGAGTACTTGTATTATAGTATTTTATATAAAGAAAAATAAAAGAAAAAATAAAATAATTTGAAGGTTTAAGTTATATGTAAGGTTAAACTAATAAGGAGATAAAACTATAAAATGTCATAGGGATTGCGAGTAGGAAGGAATATTGAACGACAAAGATCGGCTCAGAGGACGAGAAAAGTATTAAACAACACACATTATGGAACAAGCATTAAAGACAAATAATAATGATGAAGTAGTTGAGACGCATTGTCATAAATGGAAAGCAATGAAAAAACCATAACATATTAATAAGATATAGACCATGATCCATGGAATAATCAAAATTTATTGCAGAGTGTGGAAAGAATTCAATGTGAGTACAATTGGATTAGACAAGAGGTTTGGGGTAAAAGAAGAAGATAACAGTTGGTAGTGGACTATAAAAGAAGATAAAGGGATGATGAGTAAAGGTTATTGTTTCTTGACAGTTTAATAATAGTTGAGTAAGAGACAAGAGAATTTACTGTAATGTCCCCATCCGCCAATAGGCCATGAAACATCACTCTGTAAACATCTTCTTGATCTAAGACCATTTTGTAACATCCCCTACCATCAACCTCTGTTGGGTAACACTACCTCAAACACACGCGGTCTTGAGCTCTTTTATAGGTAATTAAAATTGTCCATGACCAGACATAGACCTATTGGGTAATGGAAAACAGATCTATTTTGAGAATAAAACACATATAACTTAACAATAAATAAAAGATATAATGTGGAAACATACATGCAAGAAAACGCGTAATATTATTACAAGAATCATAGACATGCACTAAAATACATCATTTAACCATTAAGCACATAAATGATATTTATCTCTTAATTGAAGTACACCAACTGCATGTAGACCTTCCACAAACCTCCCAGCCTTAGACCACGCTACTTATCACTCTCAGTAGTGGGTCACCCCTGAGTTGGGACTAAACTCCACTATGAAAGGGATTCCTAGAATAGGAAGGGAAAATAGGAAGTTTCACAGTAAAACAGGAAGGATTTCCTCCAAGGATCCACTTACGCCCACCGCTCAGAGACTCCCATTCCCCACATGCCTATCCCACCCCAGGAGCGTACACCTTCACTGCCACACAGTTCATCGGCTACTACACCTCCCTTCTAGGGCTTCAACCATTGGCCGAGAATAATTCTCAAAACTCTATAGCTGCTACTGGACTCCCTACAGGAGAAATCACTTCCTCAGCACACTCTCTCACCTAGAGAGAGTTTCTCTTAGGATAACTCACTTCCTCATCACACTCTCTCACCTGGAGAGAGTTTCTCATAGGCCTGAAAAATTGTTTCTTTAATCACATCAACCTCTCTCACTTGGAGAGAGTATCTCACAGGTCTAACAACCTGCTTCTTCTATCCATGGGCCTGACAACCTGCTTCTTCACTCCCACTTCTCAACACACATGCAAGGTGATGAAAACAATAGAATTTGGACAAGGGGAAATAGTGAAACATAGGAAACCCACAGGGTACGGGTTCAGTAAGATATCATTTACAACTTGTTGCATAGATTCAGGATGGTTATGGTTCGAAAATAATGGACCGACTCACTCTGTGTTTTCTCAGTGCATGGGTGAATCGGGGAAATGAATGGATATCCTGGTCAGAATGTTGGGAGAAAGGATGGTGAGAAAATGCATTCGTACCTGAATTGTGAGTGTGAACCCATGAGGAAGAGATAGAAATAATGGCCCTCGTGAACCCCCACAAAGATGGAATTTCCCACATAAACCTCCATGCATCTTGGATGACACTTGGATCTCTAGGAGCACGTTCCTCTCCACTTGGAACTCGTTCCTCTCCCAAAAGGAACATAGGATAACTAGGTTTATTTCCCAAACTTTAGTAATTTAAGAAAATACATTATAATATTCCCTTGGATTAAGCCCTCAAGCTTAGCCCCTTTTCCTAGCCTCTCATCCCCCCTTACCTTACCCATCCTAGTGGATCTTAGTCCCCCATACTCTTTCTTCATTGTTAGGATACATGTATCGATGTTTTTATATTAATAATATGAATATTTACATGTACAAAAAAGGCGCTTGGGCTTTAACATATAGGCTCTCCGGCCTAATAAAAACATCAGCCTACCAGCTTATAATTACTTGGCTCACCGGTCTACAAAACATGTTACATTCATAATTAGAACTGGGGCTCGACCTTGGGATATTACAATCCCCCCACCCCCCTTATATTTTCACTGTCCTTAGTGCAACTCATTTACACAACATCAACAAGATTTTCAAAATCTTTAAAAAGATGCGAGTATTCTTCCCGCATGAAATCTTCATGCTCCCATGTTGCATCCTCAGGACCATACTATATCCACTAGACCTTTAAAACCATTATGGATCGATTCCATAGATGCTTGATTGTTCGGTCCAGTATGCGCACTGGATGCACTTTGTAAAGCGCCTTGTTTCTCCACTTGAATCACATTCCAATCAATCAAATTATTAGCATCATGTATATATTTCTTGAGAAATGAGAAATGAAACATGTTATGAATAAGAATGCATGCAATAAATGCAAGCATATAAGATATTGGTCCAATCCTTTCTATAATTTCAAACGATCCACAATATCTAATTGCAACTTCGAACAATTTCCCAGCTTCAGGGAAATTTGTTGGCTTTCACCTTGAAGAAAACATGATCACCCACTTTAAACTCTCTGTGGGTTATTCCTTTGTCAGAATAGATTTTCTTCATGTCTTTGGAAACCTTCAAATTCTTCTTTATCTTTAACAATTTCTCTTTCATTTCCCTGAGCAACTATGGCCCAATTATTTCTCTATCAACTGTATTTCCCCAGCTTATTGGTGTGTTGAATTTTATGCCATAAAGTGCTTCAAATGGACTTAGATTTAGTGATGCTTGGTACCCATTGTTGTAATCAAACTCTACCAAGTGTAGGTAATCTTCCCATCTGGATGATTTGTCCATCACATACATTCTTAACATATCTTCTATCACTTGATTTACTCTTTTTGTTTGTCCATCACACTCAAGATGATAGGTTGTGCTGAAGTTCAGGTTCATTTTGAACCCCTTGAATAATCCTCTCCAAAACTTCGAAGTAAATTTTGGGTCTCTGGAAGACACAATTGTCTTGGGAATACCATGTAATCATTCTACTTCCCTCATATAAATATCAACAAGATCAGTTGCCTTATGAGTAGTTTTCAATGGAATAAAATGGGCATCCTTAGTAATCTTATCCACCACCACCATGATGGAATTGTGTTGCTTTTTTTTCTAGGTAATACTGTGATGAAATCCATTGTCATGACTTCCCACTTCCACTCAGGGATGGGTAATGACTGTAGCAACCCAGCTGGGTGTCCATGCTTAGTTTTTATGCTTTGGCACTCCATACATCTGGCGATTTATTCAGAAATTTCTTTCTTCATGCTTGGCCAATAGTAATGGTTCTTGATTGTTGCCATTGTTTTATGAAATCCAGGGTTCCCAACACAAGTCACATTATTCATCTCTTTCAAGACCATACTCCTCAATTCGTGAGAATTGGGTACATAAATTATGTTCCTCTATAGGAGTATTCCATCCACTTCCAATCTATAATCTTCTATTTTCTATAGCATCTTACCTTTTTGTAACTTTATTACCATTTCCATGTACTGCAAATAATCTTTTGCAGCTTCCAAAATTTTGTCGTTAAGATTTGTTTGATACATGTTGATGGTTGTAACATGTAGTTCATGCACTCTCTTGTTGAGTGCATCAACCACTTTTTTCTCCTTTCCTTTGATGTGCTTGATATCAAAGTCATATTCACAGTGGAATCCCAACCATCTTCTTTGCCTAGAATTTAAAGTAGGTTGATCAAACAAATATTTTAGACCATTATGGTTTGTTCTCACCTCAAACCTCCTTCCCATGAGGTAGTGTCTCCATTTATTTAAGGAGTGAATTATGGATTCAAACTCCAAATCATGAGTGGTGTATATCCTTTCATGCTCTTTCAATTTCCTGGATTCAAAACATATCACAAACCAATTCTGGATGAGGACTCCACCCATTCCGTCTCTACATGCATCTGTGAAAACCACAAAATATTCATTCAAATCTACAATATTCAAAATTGGAGCACTGGTTAACATGTGCTTCAATTGTTGGAAGCTCTTTTCACATTCTTCTATCCATTGAAATTATACCCCTTTTTTTTCCAAGGAAGTAATTGGGTGAGAAATCCTCGAAAATAATGTAATGAATCTCTTGTAGTAGCCAGCTAGACCCATGAAGCACATGAATTCTATCACATTCTTAGGTTTTGTCCACCCTTTAATGAATTCAATCTTTTCAGGGTCTACTGTTATTCCCTCTTCAGATATTATATGCCCCAAATAGTGAATTCAAATTTTGTAAAATGAGAGCTTGCTCAACTTATAAAATAGTTGGTTCTCTCTTAGCACCTGTAACACCATCCTCAATTGTTTCTTGTGCTCTTCTTCTGTCTTGGAATATACAAGGATGTATACTGCAATATTTATGGACTGAGTTGAGGTTTCAGCTACCAGTACCTTCTCATTAACTGAATCCTCCTTAAGATGGGAGTGTGGTTGGACAAATAGCAGGCGATGACCCATTGTTGTCGGAAACAATATTATATGCGCATGTGCATTTTAGGGCCGTGGGAAGTGGCTTAGGCCCACACCACTTTCGGGAAAAAAATGCACCCTCCTCTACCACATAACCTCCCCACAAAACCATGTTTAGGATTTCAGCTCGCTGAAGGCCTTTTATCGCCCAAGCATGTTGCATCCCCGAAATGATTTGATGTCGTTGATCTAAACAAGGTCTGAGATCTGGGTGCATCAGGTATTTTAGCACCCCTGCCAAATATTTTATCCACCTTCAAACTTTGGAATCCTTCCAACTACACTTAGAGATAGCACTACATTGAACTGCACAGGGGATCTCGACCGTTGTAGACTACACCTGCCTACTCACTTGAGTTCATAGCTACTACTCATGACTATGGATGATTTTATGTGATAACATTTCACTCCATAGGGGATGGCCTATTCTCTGTGGGCTATCAAGAACACACAGTTTCAGTTTCTTAGCCTTTGGGTCATGGAGTCACTTATTAATACCAAAAAATAAAAATAAAGTGGTAATTACAATGGTGGAAAGCCAATCATGGCTTAGACAAAATATTTCTTCAAAAAGTGGCCATTGATAGGGCCACCAAAAACTTTAGAATCCTCCAAGATATGAAACTTATAGGTTCTATTTGAAAATACTTCAGAAATCTTGAAAGGACCAATCCATAAGGCTTCAAATTTACCATGTTTTCCTTTTTCTTGCTTGGGGAAATCCCACTTGAGCTCTAGATCCCCTAGCTGAAAATTTTCTTTTCTCGCCCTCTTTTCAAAGGCTCATTTTATTTTCCGTCGGTGATCCTGACCTTTATCAAGGAGTTTCTCCCTAGCCTGTTGTACTTCTACAAGCTATTGTATCCTCATGACCATATCATTAGGTTCTCCTTGATAGTCCTGGAGGAATTTTGTCACAGGAAATGCAAGCTGATTATGAAAAATAGCCTCAACCCCATATAAAAGATAAAAAGGGGAAAAACCCAATGACCTCTTTGTGGTGACTCTGTCATCCCATAATGAAAATTTCATCTTTGAGTCCTAGGATTTCTTGTTGTCTTCTAAAAATTTCTTGATGATCTTTATGAGGCTCTTGTTAGAGGACTCTGCTAAACCATTTCCCTAAGGGTAGTAAGGAGTAGAATGGGTTAATGTAATCCCATACAGTTCACAAAAATTGATCAATGGTTCATGTTTGAAGGAGGTAACATTGTCTGTAACAATCCTACTTGGACAACCAAATATGGACATGATATCCTCAAGAAATATAATGATTACCATGTGGGAGGAGATTCTTTTAGGAATGGCTTCTATCCACTTGGAGAAATAATCAGTGGTAGTCAAAATTCACATGTGTTTACCACTTGAGGCTAGGTGGATTTCTCCAATGAAGTCAATACCCCATTTTTGAAAAGGTCGAAAAACTACCACAGGTTTCAGAGGAAAAGATATCAGTTGATGATTTCTAGAAAATTTTTGGCATTGGACACAAGCTCTAATACTTGCACAAACATCAGTAAAAGGGTTGGGCCATAAATATCTAGCTCTGAGCATATTATAAGCCATGCTCCTCCTGAAATGATGTCCCCCACATAAGTTGTCAGAAAAGAAGTCATAGCTCTTTGGGCCTCCTGTGGGTCTAGACATCTTAACAGAACTCCCAGAGGATCCTTCCAGTACAAAACCTAATCAATGAGACACTACTTTATTTCTTTGAGTTTCAAAGATATTACCTAGTTTTTGTTCAAACCATCAGGGGGCCTCAACTTCTATAGAAAATATATGATTCCTTTATACCAGATGCATTATGTCAGGTTGAGACTGACATGAGAGTCTTTATAAAAAATCTCAGCTTGCTATTTTTCTGATTTTATGCTCATGAAATTAACCCCTAAATCCTTGTAGTTTGATTTCTCCATCATCCTGGATAAACCTTGGCCTTTTACCAATTTAGTGGGCTTCATTTCAAGATCAAATTCTATAATTTTAGCAATCCATTTGCTTCTCTTTCCATCTATGTTAGGCTGGATCAATATCTCTTTTACTGAGGCTAAAGGGACATATGAAAAAATATTTGAGTGCAATGCATATATTCTGAAATCCTTGATGACTTTGACCAAATCATATGCATGCTTATCCATGATATCATACTTCATTTATGCATCCCTCAATGCTCTGCTGAAAAAGGAAATAGGTTGCTCTAACCCCACTGTATTTTTCTATAGAAAAACAACAGGCAATGAATCAGGTGAGACAAAATAAAAAATGAGAAATTCCTTAGAATAGTCAGGGATGATGAGCACAGGTGCTTCAACCAAATCCCTTTTGATTTGGCCAAAATAATTTCTAGACTCAGCAGTCCATTTCACCTCGCTTCCCTTTCTGAGCATGGTTGTTATGTGCTTAACCAACTCAACGAAATTAGAGATAAACCTCCTTAGAAAATTGATTTTACCCAAGAAAGAATTAACATCTTTCTTGGATATGGGAAAAGATAAGGACTAGATGGCCTCTACTCTTCTTGGATCAATTCTTACCCCTTTTGCTGACACAATATTCCCCAACAATTTTCCCTCCTTCATAGAAAACAAATACTTCTTAGGGTTGAGGGAGAGACCCAACATTCTACACTTTAGGAAGACCTTATTCAAATCATGACAATGCTCTTTGTCATAATTTGAGAACATTGTAATGTCATCCAAATAGATGACTACAAATTTGTCTTTCTCCCCAATAAAGGCAATGTCCATGGCTCGCTGGAAGGTTGCTCCTGCATTCATCAATCCAAAGGGAATTTTAGCATACATGAATGTGCCC
>JZKD02S1691378.1:75160-97872 GCA_000966675.3 Picea glauca
GTCAAGGAAAGGCGGGGCAAGGAAAGGAAAGGCTATACATGGAAAGGCAAGGTAAGGCATGGCAAGGAAAGTTCTAGGTATAGGTATAGGCAAGGCAATGTAAGGAATGGCATGGAATGGCAAGGCAAGGAAAGGAAATTCAATGCAAGGCAATGTAAGGCATGGCATGGCATGGCATGGCAAGGCAATGCAAGGAAATGTAAGGCATGGCAAGGAAAGGCAATGCAAAGAAACGCAATGCAAGGCATGGTATGGTGAGGCAAGGCATGTCATGGTATGGTATGGCAAGGCGTGACAATGCAAGGCAAGGCAATGTAAGGCATGGCATTGAATGGCATGGCAAGGAAAGGCATGGAATGGAAAGGAAAGGAAAGGCATGCCATGGAAAGGAAATGTATGGTATGACATGGAAAGTTAAGGCATGGCATGGCATGGAAAGGCAATGTATGGTATGACATGGAAAGTTAAGGCATGGAATGGCATGGAAAGGCAATGCAAGGAAATGTAAGGCAAGGCAATGCAGCAAGGAAATGCAAGGCATGGCATGGAAATGCAAGGCATGGCATGGCAAGGCAAGGCATGGCATGGCAAGGCAAGGCATGGCATGGCAGGGTAGGGCAAGGCAAGGCAAGGCAGGGCAAGGAAATGTAATGCAAGGCATGCCATGGCAAGGAAAGGCATGGAAAGGCAAGCCAAGGCAATGAAATTCAAGGTAATGCAACGCAAGGCATGGCATGGCAAGGCAAGGCAAAGTATGGCATGGAAAGGAAAGGCATGGCATGTCAAGTCAAGGAAAGGTAGGGAAATGCAAGGCAAGGCAAGGCTAGACATGGTAAGGCAAGGCAAGGCATGGCAAGGAAAGGTATAGGTATAGGTATAGGTCTAGGCATGGAAAGGAAAGACAAGGCAATGCAAGGAATGGAAATGCAAGGCATGGCAAGGCAAGGCAAGGTATGGCAAGGCAAGGCATGGAATGGAAAGTCAAGGAAAGGCAAGGCATGGAATGTTAAGGCAAGGCATGGCATGGCGAGTCAAGGCAAGGCATGGCATGGCATGGAAAGGAAAGGAAAGGAAAGGAAAGACAAGGCAAGCAAAGGCAAGGCAGGGCTAGGGAAGCAAGGAAAGGAAAGGCATTGATCACATACTTTTTTGTGGATGCTCCATCCACTTGGCATCTTGCACATTCATCCATGGAGCTGGCTACCTTGGAATTCACACATGTGGAGTGATTTCATGCATGCACATTCTTGGAGGGAACATTCCATGTGGACACTTGGCATTTGAATTGGCTTGATGCCTATTTTTGGTGGTGCGTCCCCTTCATGAGAATTATTTGGTGCATAATACTACTATTTTTGGATGAGGGAGAATTGCTTTGGAGAGGCTAATGTCCACATGTTGTAACATGGTCAACCATGGATTGAGGAAAAATCTAACTAATCCATTATTATAATATTTATTTGACTTTTCATGGAGTTAGTTAGCAAATAATAATATGTTATTGTATAAGAGAAGAGACTCACTCCATAAAGAAGAGCTCTCTCTCTCTCTCACTCGCTCTCTCTCTCACTCGCTCTCTCTCTCTCCACTGTAAAGTGTAAATAATTTGGGTGTTTAGGAGCTCTCCTCATCGGCTACATTGTACAACATTTTGGCAAGATTAATGGAGAATTTCAGGTATATTTTCATTTGATGTGAGGCTTTATGGTGCACTTATATTTTATGTGTTGATTTTGTATTAAGAAACCATTGTAGCATGTTGTGATTATCATTATAATGAACCATGCTACGTTTTGGATAGAGTATTGTGAGGTTTCAACCCTCTTATTTCTATTGTGATTGTGTTAGCCTACATGATTCATATTATTGGTTCCTAGAGTCTTAACTAATATGAGCCTTCAATCTTTCATCAGATTGAGGTCCTTGAGAACCATTAATTGTGTATGGATTTAGCACTTAGCAATATTTTCCACCATAAGATATTCGTTAATGAGTAACGCAAATATTTATAATCACTTTAGAAAAAAAGAACTATTTTTACTTACATAGACTTCCTTAATGATTTAAAAAGTAATTAATCAAATTAAATAAATTATTGTAATGATTAGTGCAATAATACACTCCATATTTTAATACTCAACCAAATTGAGAAAAAAATTATTTCATTTCATCAAAATTTCATAAATCTATCCAAATTTTGTGAAATAGTTGCTAGAACCTAAAATATATTTGTATAGTCTTCAACAAATATATCCTATAATAAGTGGATATATTGAATATTGTCAAGAAAATTGTAGTTTCTATTAGTTAAATGTAATTTATTGAATCTACCAACTCATCAAAACTACATTGATGTGTTAAGTGATCCTTCTATCTTTTGATGTATGAGTTTCTCCTTCCAACTATTGAAAAACAATACTCAACTTATCATACTAAGAGATCTTAAATTGAAGGTTATAGGAGATTTTTAGTTTGACATTTAATCTTCGCATCATTTCTTAATTATCCCAAATCCATCCATAATCCCAAATTATGCATTGATTTCAACTCCTAGATTATCTTGTTCACGTTCATGTTCATGTTCATGTAGGTTTCTCCCTTTATAAAATAGTGTAAATCTATGTTTCCTAGGAATATCCTTGTAGTGGTATTTTTATGTGGAATTATTTCTTAGAAGAATGGAGATACAAAGTTTTTTCTATTTATTGTTTCTAAGAGTTATATTTTGAGAACATATTTCTTTAAATCCATTTAGGTTAGATTTATTTCTTGCAATTTCATATATAACATAAAAGAAAACACTTTGAAATTCATACATTCATCGATAAATTCATATATATATTCATTGCACATTTTTTTATGAATCTCATTGTTTCTACATTTTATGTTCAACATCATCTAAACTGTAAATTTTTTACAAAATGGCATATCGTGCCCAATATACAAAATCACAGGAAGTGCCCTAACATAAAAAACTGCCCTATGGTGGCCTAGATACAAAATGGTAGTCATTGGTCACTCATTGACCACTGCCACCCTTTCCACCCTCGGGGGCATCTCAGAAATCGATCTTTCTTCTCTTTCTCGAAGAAGCACCTTGAGTGCTTTTGCACCTAGGCGTGGTTCACCACTCCGGAGACTGCACAAATAAAAAACATTGTTATACGTTTTTTTCCACAATCAATTAAAAGACTTACAAAATGATACTTTGTAATTCAACATAAGACAACTCACTACAAATGGTACTGACAATCACAAGGGTGTTACCCTCCTCCATGACCCTAATATCTCAGTGATGCCACCCTGCATCATTTACAAGGATCAAATCATGAAATTTAAACAAATATGCATAAAATCAACTCCATTCATGATACATAAAAATTGATCATCAACACATTATCATGAATATCACGGGCATCGATGGAGAGTCGTTGGCAAGTGGAGCTCTCGGATGTACAACATTCTTCGAAGAAACATCTATTGTGGCAGCCTAAATGGATGGCGTAGATGGAAATGATGGTGGGGGCAGGTGGCATATGGTTGCATCCACTAGGGATGGATGTGATGGAAGAGGTGGTTTAAGTGAGTGGTATGCGGATGCATCCATTAAGGATGCATCGAATATGAAAGATGGTGGGGGTGGGGGCAGGCGGCGATGAACCTTGTTGAAACACACTTTTTTTAATATTCTAGGTTCAAAGGTTGGAGCCGCCCTTGTTTGTAGGTAAGTAAGAGGTTATACTTAAGCCCAAAAAAGTCAGACTTCGGGATCTCGTGTATTTCACGATGTCCCTGTCAAAACCTCGGTATCCCGACGCGCGAAATGGCAATAAGGGTTTAGTTATAATCACCATTATTGAACCTCTAAGCAGGGATTATTAGATTTTATTACCTCGTGCTCTCACGTTTCGGGAGTTACCCCTCGAACATTTTCCGAACCCTCGAGATGCGAAGTTGCGAAGTCATTTCAAGTTACTCGGGTTAATATCAAGAGTGATCACTTTAAACTATAGTTAGTCTTTATCGCAATTTCGCAACTCGACGATTCTTACCTCAAAGAACAACACCTTTGTAACTTCGCTCCCTGAAGTCGCGATATTCATTAATTAAGCATGGTTAATTAAAATCCTAAGTCAAATCACAGATTATAAATCAAATCATGCCATTGCGATTTCAGGCTTTTGGGTCTCAAAGGCTAGAAATGAAATCGTCTGATACGGCGAGCGTCGAAAAGGGGATTAAGGACTAAAAGCATGAAATTAAAAGAGCTAAACTGGATTAATTAAGGCCTTGGGTAGATTTTAACCATACAATCTACAGATAAAGTTTTAAATGTTTCTGCTCTTTTCCCAAGTTACGAGTCGTCAAATATTTATGACATTTATTTGAATTTTAGTGAGGTGATTGACAGTAAGATCCCACTCATTTGCTGAAATATTTCCATTAAACGATTTAACTGTTATGTCGGTAAGGACTAGCACGAACTTAAGCTATCTAAGCAAAAGGTTTTCTTTCATTATCTCAGCTTTCCTTTCCATTGTGAGCAGAGTTATTTCACCAGGATAACTTATGTCTGTGTTTTCAATCTTTTAAGATAGGGGACCTAATTGAAAGGTTACACATCATGGCTCCTAAAAAAGAGCCCAAGGCAGTCGTCGAGAGCTCAGGCCAAGGTTCAGATATTGTTTCTAATACTTCACCTCGAAGTATCAATACTATTAAAACATGGACGCACATTTCCAATGTTCTGCAGCCCAAGGTGATAAATTGCTCGGATGATTCCTGCGATAACGAGGACGATGACATATCCACCAAATACAAAATCGTTGCTCAAACAGAGATGCGCAAAATAGCAGCAAGGCCACGGCTTCTCCCCTATTATGATATGGTCAAATGGGCACACAATGTATAAATTGTCACCCACACCAAACCGTACTTACAATGTTGAATTCCTAGAGGGTTTCAAAAGAAGGAATGTGAGCAGTACGGAATAAATTTATCCGATCTAATCAAAGAGTGTGTTTTGCACCCCGTGAAATTCAGGGCCGATACTCATGGAATTTATTCAGTCTCCTCTTTAGAGCCACAATTCAAGTATGTAGCGATGATGGCCTGTAGACTGTACGAGAAGGAGGACACTACTCACTTTTTCTTCCCATGGGTACCGCTCATTCATACAGTTGTTGAAGGTTTTTCTTTCGACTAGGCCAAATTGATGTCGGACAGTCTCACCAGTCGAATTACTGAATATCGAGCGCAGAAAGCCAGCGGGAAAGCATCTTCATTCTTTATGTATGCCTACATCATGGACGTTATTTGCTTCATGACACCCTTCCCATTGATAAGCTGGAGCTGGACTCCATCTAATGATGAGCCTATCCATGTCTACCACTCGAAACTTTGGGAGGATAAGGCCAAAGATTTCATCTACGAGATTTTTAACTGGGTAATGGTACCGATGCATGTCTCTATCTTCGGCCATCTACCTCCCTGGATTTCGGATAACATCACGGACAACCTGAGTAATCTAGCATATTGGTATATAGAAGAAGATTTTTCATACATCAGGGTTTTCGGCACCTCTATTCCCCCACATGCTTTGTCGTTATTCATGTCGGATAAGCTAATATGTCGCGAGATCGCCAGGCAAGTTGTGCTTGGTGGGATAAGCAAAGAGCTCAAAGGACTATTGAAGAAGGTATGGCCACCCTTCCCCATTTATATTCGTTCATACTCTTTATTAGATTTTGGCCATGCCAAAGCCGAGTCCACAGCTTTGGAGGAAATGAAGTTGGTGAACATTGAGTTCAAAAACCATGACCCTAATAAGGTTGTGAGTAATCACTTGGCGAATTGTGACCTGAAGACATACAAACACGAGGATTCACCTCATGATGAAATCTTTTGAGGTGTGACGTCCTACTCTGAAGTCTTGAGTCGGATTCAGGCCTTGCCACCCGGAGACATGGTCGATTTCCTCAAATTCGAGGAGCATCGGAAGAGTTGCCTCCGCCTAATCTTACAGGGAAAAACCCCAAATCTTCCAGACACACAGCATGCAGAAGCCAAAGGCTCAAAGAACTCAAGTCCTGGCAAGGAGAAAAATCAGGAAGGGACAGAGGAAGGGGAGACCTCGAAACAGGGAGTTGAAATCCCCGATCAAGGAGAGAAAAAACCAGAGGCAGTTGCGACGGGCAAGCAGGTACTAAGTCAAGCAAAGATACCCTCACAAAAGGTAGGCAACACCCCACCGATCACATCAAGCAAGTCGGCCACAGATGCTACCCCTAAACAATCATCCAAGGAAATCGGCAATCTGATTACTATTATCACACCCTTACAGTTCACAAAGGGGAACCCCGATGCGGGATGGATTTTCAATGAAGAACTAACGCCCATTTCTATAGAAGAGTTGCCTCCTAATGAATTTTTATTTGATAAGAAAAGGAAGGCTGTGGTGAAGCAATAATTATATCAAAGAGAGGGAATAGTGGCTAAAAAATTTAAAACCATGACAGATGGAAAGGTTGTGAAAGAGGAACAATTCGCCGAGGAGATAGCGGGAACATTGGGAGCTTATGCTACGGCCAATCAGTACTCAGTTGGAACTCTGAAGGTGCAATTGAAATGGAAATACCTCTTGATAAGTAAGTTGGAGGCTAGGGTAGTTACGGCAGAAGAAAATGCCAGGGATCAGGCGAACAAAGGTCTCAAGGAGGCCAGAGCAGCTGACCAACGAGAAATCGAATAGCTTAGAGTTGAGCTCGATCAAATGCATCAATTGGACCAGATAAACCAAGTGCAGGTAAGTCGGTAAGAGGATTTAATACAACAGTTGCAGTCAAAAGTGAATTCTGTTGAGAACCAAACCATAGATATAAACATATTTCAATCCCAAGCCACCGAGATCCAACAGAAGGTGGAGATAGCTCAGCGGGAATTGCTTGCCAAAGTGGAAATCATCCAAAGTCACTTTCAGACGATTGATCAAGCGCTAAAGGATATCTCTTTGAGAGAAAGAGAAGCTGGGGCGGCTCGAATTGCTTTCCAGGAGGTTGTTGTAGAAACAGCAAAGCAAGGAATGGTTGGTGGTGCTATATTACCCATCCCAGAGCAAACCAGGGGAAATATATTACTGGAGGCATGGGAGCATAACATATCAGAGAGCAGAGAAAGAGCTAAAGAGATGAAGAATTCTTGTGAAGAGACATTCGGCTTGATAAATAAAAACTTGTTGAACCTTGATAAGGAAGATAGCGTCGAGACACTAGGAAAAATTAACATAGCCAAACACCTGTTAGATATCAAGGAGAATGTTAAAAAGGAACAAGTTGAAATATCCCAGCTGAGTCAGGTTGAATTTGCCCAAGTGGAAAAATGGTTAATAAAACCAAGTTTACAATTATGGTCCATCGTCACGGAAGACCGACAAGTAGGAAGACGATTGCCACAACTGGCGAAGAATTGTTACACTTTTGAGGAAAACAACCAAGAAGAGCCCTCCAAGTTGATAGCCTAGTTGATTGAAAGGTGTGTCAGTTGCGTTGAGCAGGGGAAAGGGAAGGCTTCTGGTGTTAAATGATGACAGGCGTTATTCCATTCTATTTCTTGGTACAAAGGAACAAATAAAGGAAGTCACTCTGCCTGCATGGAGGAAGAAAAAGAGCAAGGAAATGAAACGCTTCATTTCCTCATTTGTAATCAAAGGCTTCTAGAACGAATGGAATTTGAAGTGTTTTTTAAGCTTGTATAAATATGCATTTTGAAAGAAAAGGAAAGGGATTTTTCTTTCGACGGATTGTAATAGAGAAAATTTTCCTTTGCTAGGATTAATAAAAAGCAAATTGAAGACTCCATATTCCGTCAAGATTGAGTTATGTGTTTTCCTCTGTTATTTCATTCTTCATGTCATTTTTATATACATCTTTGATGAATGTTTTAACTGCAATTTAGTACAACTTCTAATGTGGCAATCAGGTTTTAGTTATCTAATTATTTACAGCTTTTTCTCTGTATCGGCTATTAGCAGGTACAAGACCTGTGATTTTTTTAGATCTCTATATTTTATGCTTCATTAAAGTGTTTCTTTTCTTTTCTTTCTTATGTTACAGCGTGAGATTCCTCTTGAATTGATGCCTCACATTATCTGACAGCTCTATGTTTTCTTTCGTTTCATACTCGGTTTCAAATTTTAACTTAGTTACAGACAACGTCCTTCGATTTTGTTTAAACCATTTAATTGGATTCACGGGATTTTTTCTCATATAATCTAAAATTGAATCAGCAACTTAAAAACAACAACCTCTTAAATTTGTGTCCCTTAATGACAGCCCCTGTTGCAAGGAAACCTCACGTAGAACCTGGCCTCTCAGACCAAACCAACATTGCCTTAAACCTCTTTGGTACTATCCTAATAATTGCAACCACTCGGGTCAAACTTGAGCATTTGTGGGCAGCCATTGAACGGGACATAACCATTCAAGAACAAGTGGAAGTTAGACATAGACAGCTTAGAAATCAGTCATAGTTTCTCTTCCAGTTGTTTTCTCCTTTCCATATCTTTACCCTCTTCTTGATGCCTAGACTCTATACTTCATAGCCTTAAGTACAGACTCTGGAACAACACCTTTCTGGTGTCGTTTCCGGGGAACGGAGAATCGTAGTCACTTTCCCTTGAGAGAACGACATTTCCAAGTTTCATTTTTTGATAGTGAACAAAGAGAAAACACCTTGTTAAGGATAAACCTTTATCATTCACTTGGCGACTCCACTTTTAAGTAAGCTAGCATCCATTCGAAGGAACACTAGACAAAACCCAGATGCTAAACAGACCGTGTCGGTTTTCGACCCTTAAAAAATACTAAAACCAAGGGGTCTTTTCAAATAAAATATTGTTGTTTACAAACCCAAGTCTACTCAGTCCAAAGCTAAGATCCCTCTTGAACCTTCATCCTTGGAAGAAATTTCTCTCGGAAAAACATCGGACAGTACTGTCGAAGCCGAGACCTTAAACCCTGAGCTAATCCTACCCGAGATTAAGACCAAAACCTCTCTAACTACCTCTTACATTAGTAGGGGTGAGATGTATACCATAAATCTCATCCCTATTAATATCCCATCAACTCTCGATACAAACCTTTATGTCACTCGAGGCCTTAAAGAAGGTACCACACACTTAGATTCGACACCGGTGGTTTCTCCCATTTAGGTATCCTGCAAACCAGAGGAACCAAGTCCCCATATACCCTCTCTCCCTTTCCCAACTTTCACCTCCCCTGATAAAATGTTCCCCGAATTTTTCCCCCTCCACCTCGGGGAAGCTAGAGAGTCACTATACATCTTCGCCAACCCTCTTTATAATGCACCAATTTCCTCTCCTAGGTTATCCATGGCCGCCGCCAGAGGAAGAGCAGGGGGAGTAGGAGGTGAAGGCCAACAACCACTCTCCAGGGTTTTCACCAAGGTAGCCGCTAGATACACCCCTTGGTCCTTCCAGTACCCCTCCATGATTTACCAGAAAACTATATGAAAAACTTGGCCAAGTTCACAGGAGAAGGAGATCTAACCGCAGCCGAGCATATCAACTTCTTCGATCAATTCATTGATATTCTAGGTCTCGAACATGAGGACGTGTATTCCCTTTTGTTTTCCCAAACCTTCGAAGGACATATAAGAACTTGGTTTCGGATCCTGCCCCAAGGTTCAATATTATCCTACGATGCACTAGAAGACCTATTTCTCAGATAATGGGGTGAAAGGAAAGACCATTTGTTGTTAGACTATGAAGGATGTGTGCTCGTTTTACCATTGACAATACCCTTGTCACCCAACCATAGTCCGAAGCCACCCTCCGAGCACCTTAACCTTGACAGAGAATCATTTTGGAAGCAAACACTAGGCTAGATAGCCATACAAAGGGTAGTGCACCTTTCCCCCAGGATAACGCATCAACAAGAGTTGATCAGATAGTCCAAATGCTAGCCAAGAGATAGTCCAAGCCAAAACATAACTGCTAGCTGCAGTAGCTGCACAAGCAGCTCTTCTCCAAACTTGCGCACAAGACTACAACTGCACTGCACAGAACTGGCTCTCTGCAACTGTTGAGATGTGTCAAATGAGAGACTGGCACCCTGTATTTATAGTGGTTCTGGCAAACTTACTGGGGCTGAATTTTCCTTCTGGGTACCTGTCTGTTCAGTATATATTAATTCTTATGGCTGACTTCTTCTCTTGGAGGCTAATAACCTAATACATATTATCTTCTTGAGCCAACAAGTCTTCTAGGGTTATTAGCCAACTCATTAGGGTTTCTCTTACTTCCCGGAGTCTTCTATTATCGTCAGGTTTACACGTGGAGGTAAATACCTCCCACAGCTACCATAATATCAACATTTGTATTATTTAACTGAGTTTGGATCTTTAAAGAAAAATAATTCAGAAACGGTTATGGAATTCATTCAAAGATTTAACAAGTTGTATAATAAGATTCTGATCGAAGTTAAACCATCCCAACCTACAGCCAAAGTAACTTTCGCAGGAGCCTTCGAACCCAATTTGTATCTACTGTTAAGAGAAAGGAGAGGGGCCGACCTAACCCAAATGCAGGATGACATCGTGGAAATTGAGTCAAAAATTATGGCTTCGGGTAAATTAAAAATGAAAATCGAAACGGGAAACAGGGAGACCAAATGTTTCAGAGAACAAGTGGGACCCTTAGGATCTGGAAAGTCCTCAGATGATAAAATGGATGATATGTCTAGGATAATAAAAGAGCTATCGAATAAGATCTCAAGAATGGAACTAGACCAATCCAAGGCTGAGCAATTCACCAAAAGAGAGTTCTGGAGAAACCCCAACCCTCAGATTCAACAAAGACAGATTAAAAATGAAGATCAAAAAAACAAACACCTCTAAAAAATGAAAATTTTATTGGAGGAAATGATATGCAAGAGTTTGAGTATTTGGAAGAAGACGTAAACAATTTAGGCGACGACTGAATACAACCTCATTTAACGAAAGAAGATTATGAGAATTCTCTAAACACTGAAAAATCATCGGGTGAAGATAATAACCTAAACAGCGTTGATGATCCCGCTTATCAAGGAATGGTCAACACCATAATGGCTGAACTCCAGCGTAAGTATAATCTGAGGCCTAAAAACAAACCTGTGTCGACTACTCAACCCAAGAAAATGTTGCCTAGAGGTGAAACATACGAGCTCACCCCAAAAGAGACTGAGATCCAAGCGAGAAGAACTAAGACGGCCAAAATGCAGACACCGAGAACCAGAAGCACCGAAAGTAAAACAGTGCAAACAAATAAGTTGGAAAAGAAGGAGTCTGATGTTTCGGCCAAAGAAACGGATAGAGTTGTGGAAGGTTTTAGCTTAGAAAATGAGATAAGTAAGATCAAAATACCGATACCTTTGGTCGAGTTGGCTAAGAACCCTGTGTACCGAAAACAAATAACCAAAATGATAAATTTTTCAGATTTAGAGATTCAGTCTGACGTAATAAATTTGGAAGATGATAAGCCTAACATCATTTTTGGTCCACATTTCGAAGGTGCCAGGGACACTGTTTCCCCCTTCTATATTACCCTGAACTTGCACGATCGGTTGCTACATAATTGCATGTTGGACTATGGAGCCTCTCATAACGTAATGCCAAAATCTATTATGGATAAAATAGGCCTCGAAATCACCAAACCCTATGGAGATCTTTACTCGTTCAATTCAAGGAGAGTTAAGTGCATGGGAATGATCAAAGATTTAGTAGTTACTCTCGCCCAGATTCTGGTGAAAAATGTCCTAATGGATGTAGTTATCGTTGATATACCCCCGAAGTATGGTTTTCTATTATCTAAATCTTGGGGAGCCAAGCTCGAGGGATCCCTTCAGCTAGATATGACCTATGCCACGATCCATGTTTTTGGCAGGCAGTTCACTCGGTTATACAAGGAAACACGGTTGGCATATACGATAAGCGATCCTCAGAATCCTAACAATTACCCTGTTTATGTCGTTGATCAAGACCTGGGAAATTGTATTTTGTCTTTTGATGATAGGGAAAATAATTGTACAAAATAAAGTTGTATAGATGAAATCAAAACTGAAAAGACATAAAAATGTGTATACCACTGGAACTTGGAAAATGTTTTTTGATGGTGCTTCGTCGTGTGGAGGAGCAAGTGAAGTAGTGCTTTCCGTATCACCTGAAAATGAATTCATTGTCCCCTTCTCTTATAGGCTACAGTGGGACAGAGACTACACAAACAACGTATGTGAATATGAAGCTCTAGTCTTGGGACTCAAAGCTGCCAAGAAGCTAAACATAACGAACCTAGAAGTCTATGGAGATGCAGAACTGACTATGACGCAGGTAAATCAGCAGTACCAGGCCAAGCACCCAAGACTAAGGTCCTATAGAAATTGTGCCTGGGATCTAATGGAAAATTTATTTTCATCAGTAAAGGTTCATTTCATCCCATGAGTGGAAAACCAGCAAGTCAATTCACTGGCCAAAGCAGCTTCGACTTTCGCACCCCCTACCACTTTCAAATTAAAATACCACATAGAGGTGAGGCACAAACCATCCATAACGAACAACATACAACACTGGCAGGTATTCGAAGACAACGAACAAATTAGAAAGTTCCTGGAAATAGTGGATGATTTCGCCAAAACTCACATTGACCAGGAAAACCAAAATGACCATACATGGATTATGCAGGAAGGGGAGGAGCCTTAGGAGTTATAAGAAAAAATCGCAAATCATCGCATGCTAGTGTTAAAAAGTAATCAGATCCCTAAGGGCTTGATACCTCTGGAAAGGTTGTTTGATCAAAACGACATGCCTCTGAGGTCTACCTTGTAGCCCGAACCAGAGGAGGTTGAAGACTGTGACATGGGCACCGCTAAAGAACCTAGGATAGTGAAACTATCAAAGTACCTTCCTCCTAAGATAAAAAGAAAGTATACAGACTTACTTGGATGGTATAAGGATGTTTTTTCATGGTCTTACGATGAACTCAGAACCTATGACACCTCTGTGATCGAGCACAAGATACCTTTGAAACCTGGTGTTAAACCCTTCAGACAGAAGCTCAGACAAATCAACCCCATTTTACTGCATGTGATCGAAAAAGAAGTGAAAAATCTTTTAGACGTAAAAATAATTGTACCTCTCAGGTACTTTGACTGGGTGGCGAACCTAGTCTCGGTTATGAAGAAGAGTGGGGAGATCAGACTATGTGTAGACTTTAGAAATCTAAATAAGTCCTCTCTCAAAGACAATTATCCTCTACCCAAAATAGATCACGTTTTGGAAAAAGTAGTTGGGGCAAATAGGATGTCGATGATCGATGGGTTTTCCGATTACATTCAAATTGTTGTCAACGAGCATGATAAAGAAAAAACAGCTTTCACCACCCCTTGGAGCACATTTATGTATGACAAAATGCCTTTTGGTCTGATGAATGCAGGTGTTACCTTCCAGCGCGCTATGGATATCTCTTTCATTGGTAAGAGAGATAAATTCATGGTTATCTACCTTGATGATCTAACTGTTTTTTCTAAATCCAATGAAGACCATCTGATACATCTGAAGCAAACGTTCGAAAAATGCCGAAAATTTGGTTTGTCCTTAAACCCCAAGAAATCTCACTTTGTGATGCAAGAAGGTAAACTCTTGGGCCACATTGTGTCTCGAGACGGAATTAAAATCGACCCTAAAAGGGTAGAAGCTATAGACACCATAAATATTCCTAGAAATGTAAAAGAAATTCAGTTATTTTTTGAGAAGATTTATCCCAAACTTTGTTGAAGCATGAAATTGATCACAGATATGATAAAGAAGAACAATGAAGTGAAATGGACGGTGGAAGCTAAAGCGTCGTTTGCACGCATCAAGAAAGTTATCAGCGAAGCACCCGTACTGGCAAGCCCTGATTATCTAAAATATTTCTTGATTTTCTTGTTCGCCTTCAAACACACAGTGGCGACAATACTCCTCAAAAAGAATGAAGAAGGTTTCGAGCAACCAATAGATTTTTTTAGTAAAAGTCTTAGAGACGTTGAATTGAGATATGATATAATGGAAAAGCAAGTGTATGCTATGGTGAAGGCGTTGAAGGCTTTCAGAACCTATGTGCTACACTCCAAGGTAATTTCATATGTGCCCACCAGTTCTATAAAAGATATATTGGTTCAGCCTGACAATGATGGGAAGAGGGGTCAGTGGCTTCCTAAAATTCAAGAATTCGATCTAGAGGTGAAACCGACGAAACTAGTAAAAGGACAGGCTTTGGCTAAGCTCTTAGCTGAATCAAATTTTAGAGCACTCAGAATGAATAACCTGCAGGGATATGAAGGATGTGAGGACGTAAATGAGCTCGATGACCAAATAGCTACAACCAGAATCAAAGAGAAGTTTGCCTTATCGGATTGGTATAAAGACATAGTGTCCTACCTACTGACCCTGAAATTCCCTAGCGATCTGTCTCTAGCTAAAGCTAGGACAATGAAGTTGCATGCAGTGAAGTACTGTATATCTGAAAGCCAATTATACTGGAAGGACCCATTAGGCTTCCTATTGGTTTGTTTAGTAAAATCAGAAACAAAGGGGGTCATAAACGAATTTCATGAAGGAGTATGCGGAGGGAATCACGCCTGGAGGGCAACAGCTTATAAAATCCTAAGGGCAGGATATTATTGGCCTAAACTATTCTCAGATGTCAACGCCAAAGTCAGAACCTGTAACCCTTTCCAGTTGTTCGTAGGCAAACAGAAGCTTCCAGCGCTACCTCTGGTTCATGTCAAAACCGAAGCCCCGTTTCAACAATGGGGGTTAGATTTTATAGGTGAAATCAACCCACATTCTAGTGCTCAACACAAATGGATCCTCACAACTACAGATTGCTTCACCAAATGGGTGGAGGCTATTCCGACTAGAAAGGTGACTAATTCAGTGGTAATAGATTTCCTGGAAGAGAACATACTGTCCAGATTCGGCTGTCCCCGAAAGATAGTCACGGATAATGCCCAAGCATTCAAGTCTATGGAAATGGTCAGCTTTTGCCAAAAATATAACATCATATTGGGCCACTCCACAGCATATTACCCTCAAGGAAATGGGTTAGCCGAATCATCAAATAAAATTTTAATTACCATAATTAAGAAGGTGCTGAGCGAAAACAAAAAACCTTGGCATGTGCATTTGAAGAACGCTTTGTGGGAAAATTGGATAGGTATGAAGAAATCCATTGGTACTTCTCCTTTCCAAATTGTATACGGGATTGATGTGTTACTACCTATAAATCTAGCGCTCCCTGTGATGAAGCTCTAGCAAGATGAGAAAGAAGAACCAAACCATGTCACAAGAAGAGTAAATCAGTTGATTGAGGTCCAAATGTACAGGACCGAGGTGGATGAAAGGATGCAGAAATACCAAGACAACATGAAAGCACTATTCGATCATAAGGCCAAAGACAGGGAATTCCTCCCTGGCGATTTTGTTTTGAAATGGGATACTAGGAGAGAAGACTCTGCGAAACATGGTAAATTTGACCATATCTGGTATGGACCGTTCAAAGTCTCAACATTTGAAGGGAAGAATTTGCTCCTACTGGAAAATTTGGATCGTAAAATATTCAACACCCCTATTAACGGGTGTTATCTGAAGCATTATATGCAATAAATGATTCCCCAGTCTCCATTGTATATATCGGTTTGTGTTTTCGTTTTCTTTTTACATCTTTGGTTAAGTTTACCTTCATCACCAATAAAAAAAGTCAGTGATCTCTTAGGAATAAGGATATACAATAATCAGTGCCTCGAAATCTATAAACCTTAAAACCCTAATACTCCCACTGTTGTTTTCTCTCAGGATTACGGCTACGGCCCCAATAGAAAAAAGAAGAAAACGAATGGGCATGCATCGGGAAATCAAGCCACCTGAAATAAGTGATAAATGAAAGTTTATTAAGACAAAATCGAAATGGTAAGGCAAAGGTATGATTACTCGAACTGTCTAGATTTTTTGAATGATCATCACCTAGGTGTAACAACGTTTCATCGAATGTGGTTTTTCGCCGAGTATGCCCACCAAAGAACTTTGTCAGTATGGATTCCAAGGAGTTCCTCCCAAATAAGATGAAGAGATTTGAAACAAACTGCAAAAGTAAAGTAGCCTCAAAGAAAAAGTTCTCAAGGTCGAAACTAAGTATAATGCCCGTGCTTATAAAATCTGATCTTTCCTCGTCACTACTCCCCCCTTTTTGCATTTCTTTCTCCCCTGGTACCAGATGTTTCCCTATAGCATCCACAAAAGAAGAAGGAGTTACACCTTACCACTCGAATCTAGAAAAAGATTGTTTTGAAGGCTGCCCAGATAGCTCTTCGGCTCCTACTGAACTTAGATATGCGTGGGTTGATCCTAATTCTCTTAGTTATTTCAACAAGTTTTAATGATGAGTTTTGCATCAAAAGAAGGCCCCCAGAAATAAAGTCCCCCATAAGTTGCATGTGGACTAAGATGTCTTGAAGGTCAAAGGGGAAACTGGTCCAGATTAATCAAAATGAGTTAACATACCTCTATAGTAAATTATACACAGATATCACCCCTGGTATACTTTATACTAATTGATTGCCCCCACTTCATGTCAAAAGAAATATATAAGATAGATGGTGAAATGAAATTTGAAAAATTCGATTGCCCCCATCTAGTCCCAAAGAGATGATGAAAGGAAATTCATGAAATGATTGCCCTCATCTCAACATTTAAATGCAAAGTTACAACTTGAAGTGGTGAAAGGAAATTCAATAAAAGGGAACCAGATAACTTCACCAGGGTACTAAACAGGCTCGTTGGCAGTGAAGCAATGTCCAAGATATCCGCAAGGCTGCTATACATGAACCATATCGTTATTTGTGACCAGTTTTCACTTGAAGCTAGATCTACATCCCATGTCCATACAGGAATCCCTATTTAAAAACGTCAAAACTACTTCACATTGATGCAATCAAAATCAACAAAACTTGTTTAAATCCTTAATATTCTTTGGTCATCCTAAGTAGATACAAGTTCAGTATTAGGGAAGCGAAAGCTACTAGGTGAACCAACTGTGAGATAGGGAAGGGATGAAGTCCCAAAGGCTTTTAGAGTTAAGGATGAAACCCTCCTTTTTCTTCTATGTCCTCTTTCTAAGCTAGTCCTGCAGAAGCAAACTAATGACTCCATTTGCCCAATAAAGGCACGTGGTCTATTGTTCTTCACATCCCGCAATGAGATGAGATCCCTAGTTGGAGCCTATGTTGGAACACACTTTTTTTAATATTCTAGGTTCAAAGGTTGGAGCCGCCCTTGTTTCTAGGTAAGTAAGAGGTTATACTTAAGCCCAAAAAAGCCAGACTTCGAGATCTCACGTATTTCACGATGTACCTGCCAAAGCCCCGGTATCCCGACATGCGAAATGGCGATAAGGGTTTAGTTCTAATCACCATTATTGAACCTCTAAGTAGGGATTATTAGATGTTATTACCTCGTGCTCTCGCGTTTTGGGAGTTACTCGTTGAACATTTTCCGAACCCCCGAGATGCGAAGTTGCGAAGTCATTTCAAGTTACTCAGGTTAATATCAAGAGTGATCACTTTAAACTGTAGTTAGTCTTTATCACAATTTCGCAACTCAGTGATTCTTACCTCAAAGAACAACACCTTTGTAACTCCGCTCCCAAAATTCGCGATATTCATTAATTAAGAATGGTTAATTAAAAGCTAAAGTCAAATCACAGATTATAAATCAAATCGCACCATCGCGATTTCAGGCTTTTGGGTCTCAAAGCCTAGAAGTGAAATCGTCCGATACGGTGAGCGCCGAAAAGGGGATTAAGGACTAAAAGCATGAAATTAAAAGATCTAAACTGGATTAATTAAGGCCTTGAGTAGCTTTTAACCGTACAATCTACAGATGAAGTTTTAAACGTTTCTACTCTTTTCCCAAGTTACGAGTCATCAAATATTTACAACATTTATTTGAATTTCAGTGAGGTGATTGATAGTAAGATCCCACTTATTTGCTAAAATCTTTCCATTAAACGATTTAACCATTTTGTCAGCAAGGACTAGCATGAACTTAAGATATCTAAGAAAAAGGTTTTCTTTCATTATCTCAGCTTTCCTTTCTATTGTGCGCAGAGCTATTTCACCAGGATAACTTATGTCTGTGTTTCCAATATTTTACGACAGGGGACCTAATTGCAAGTTTATACATCATGGCTCCATGAAAAGCGCCCAAGGCAGCCACCAAGAGCTCAAGCCAAGGTTCAGATATTGTTTCTGATACTCCGCCTCAAAGTATCAATACTATTAAAACATGGACGCACATTTCCAATGTTCTGCAGCCTGAAGTGATAAATTGGCCAGATGATTCCTGCGATAACGAGGACGATGACATATCCACAAAATATAAAATCGTTGCTTAAGCAGATATGCACAAAATAGCAGTAAGGCCACAGCTTCTCCCCTATTATGATATGGTCAGATGGGCACTAGACCATGTAGACATCCTGACTAGAACGATTTTCACCGAACAGAGGCAAGCAGTTGGGTCTTTCAGACCAGAGCACTTACAGACAATGTATAAATTGTCACCTAGACCAAACCGTACTTACAATGTGGAATTCCTAGAGGGGTTCAAAAAGAAGGAATGCGAGCAGTACAGAAGAAATTTATCCGATCTGATCAAAGAGTGGGTTTCGCACCCCACGAAATTCAGGGTCGATGCTCATGGAATTTATTCAATCTCCTCTTTAGAGCCACAATTCAAGTATGTAGCGATGATGACCTGTAGACTGTACAGGAAGGAGGACACTACTCACTTTTTCCTCCCATGGGTACCGCTCATTCATACAGTTGTTGAAGGTTTTTCTTTCGACTGGGCCAAATTGATGTCGGACAGTCTCACCAGTCGAATTATTGAATATCGAGCGCAAAAATCCAGCGGGAGAGAATCTTCATTCTTTATTTATGCCTACATCATGGACACTATTTGCTTCATAACACCCTTCCCATTGATGAGCTAGAGCTGGACTCCATCTAATGATGAGCCTATCCATGTCTACCACTCGAAAATTTGGGAGGATAAGGCCAAAGATTTCGTCTATCAGATTTTTAACTGGGTAATGGTATTGATGCATGTCTCTATCTTCGGCCATCCACCTCCCCAGATTTCGGATAACATCACGGCCAACCTTAGTAATGTAGCATATTGGTATATAGAAGCAGATTTTTCATACATCAGGGTTTTCGGCACCTTTGTTACCCCCCATGCTTTGTCGTTATTCATGTCGGATAAGCTAATATGTCGCGAGATCGCTAGGCAAGTTGTGCTTGGTGGGATAAGCAAAGAGCTCAAAGGACTATCGAAGAAGGTATGGCCACCCTTCCCCATTCATATTGGTTCATACTCTTTATTAGATTTTGGCCATGCCAAAGTCAAGGCCACGACTTTGGAGGAAATGAAGTTGGTGAACATTGAGTTCAAAAAGCATGACCCTAAAAAGGTTGTGAGTAATCAATTGGCGAATTGTGGCCTGAAGAGATACAAACAAGAGGATTCACCTCATGATGAAATCAGTGCGACGTCCTACTCTAAAGTCTTGAGTCGGATTCAGGCCTTGCCACTTGGAGATATGGTCGATTTCTTCAAATTCGAGGAGCATCGGAAGAGTTGCCTCCCCCTAATCTTACAGGGAAAAACCCCAAAGCTTCCAGACACACAGAAGGCGGAAGCCAAAGGCTCAAAGAAATCAAGTCCTGGCAAGGAGAAAAAACAGGAAGGGACAGAGGAAGTTGAGACCTTGGAACAGGGAGTTGAAATCCCCGATCAAGTAGAGAAAAACCCAGAGGCAGTTGCGTCGGGCGAGCAGGTACTAAGTCAAGTAGAGATACCCTCACAAAAGGTAGGTGACACCCCACCGATCACATCAAGCGAACCAGCCATAGACGCTACCCATAAACAATCATCCAAGGAAATCGACAATCTGATTGTTGTTATCAAACCCTTACAGTTCACAAAGGGGAACCCTGATGCGAGATGGATTTTCAATGAAGAACTGACGCCCATTTTTGTAGAAGTGTTGCCTCCTAATGAATTTTTCTTTGATAAGAAAAGGAAGGCCATGGTGAAGCAAGAATTATATCAAAGAGAGGGCATAATGGCTAAAAAATTTAAAATCATGACAGATGGAAAGGCCATGAAAGTGGAAGAATTCGTCGAGGAGATAGCGGGAACATTAGGAGATTATGTTATGGACAATCAGTACTCAGTTGGAACTCTGAAGGCACAGTTGAAACGAAAGAACCTCTTGATTAGTAAGTTGGAGGCTAGGGTAGTTACAGTAGAAGCGAATTCCATGGATCAGGCAAACAAAGGTCTCGAGGAGGCCAGAGCAGCTGACCAACAGGAAATCGAACAGCTTAGAGCCGAGATCAAGAAAATGCATCAGTTGGCCCAGATAAACCAAGCACAAGTAAGTCAGCAAGAGGAGTTAATACAACAGTTGCAGTCAAAATTGAATTATGTCGAGAACCAGTCCATAGATATAAACATATTCCAATCCCAAGCCATCGAGATCCAATAGAAAGTGGAGATAGCTCAGTAGGAATTGCTTACCAAAGTGGAAATCATCCAAAGTCACTTTCAGATGATTGATCAAGCGCTAAAGGATATCTCTTTGAGAGAAAGAGAAGTTGGTGTGGCTCGAATTGTTTTCCAGGAGGTTGTTGTAGTAACAATAAAGGAAGGAATGGTCGGTAGTGCCAGATTACCCATCCCAGAGAAAACCAGGGGAAATATCTTATTGAAGGCGTGGAAGCATAACATATCAGAGAGCAAAGAAAGAGCTAAAGAGATGAAGAAATCTTGTGAACAGACATTCGGCTTAATAAATAAAAATTTGTTGAACCTTGATAAGGAAGATGGCGCTGGGACACTGGGCAAAATTAACATAGCCGAACAGTTGTTAGATATCAAGGAGAATGTTGAAAAGGAACAAGCTGAAATATCCCAGCTGAGTCGGGTTGAATTTTCCCAAGTGTAAAAATGGTTAATAAAACCAAGTTTACAATTATGGTCCATCATCATGGAAGACCGACAAGTAGGAAGACGATTGCCACAACTGGCGAAGAATTGTTACACTTTTGAGGCAAACAACCAAGCAGAGCCCTCTAAGTTGATAGCCCAGTGTATTAAAAGTTGTGTCAGTTGCATTGAGCAGGGGAAAGGGCAAGCTTCTGGTGTTAAATGATGGCATGCGTTATTCCATTCTATTTATGGGTACAAAGGAACAAAGAAAGGAAGGCACTCCACCTACATGGAGGAAGACAAAGAGCGAGGAAATGAAGTGCTTCATTTCCTCATTTGTAATCAAAGGCTTCTAGAATGAATGGAATTTGAAGTGTTTTTTAAGCTTGTATAAATATGCATTTTGAAAGAAAAAGAAAGGGCTTTTTCTTTCAACAGATTGTAATAGAGAAAATTTGCTTTGCCATGATTAATACAAAGCGAATTGAAGACTCCATATTCCGTCAAGATTGAGTTATGTGTTTTCCTCTATTATTTCATACTTCATGTCATTTTTATATACATCTTTGATGAATTTTTTAACTGCAATTTAGTACAACTTCTACTGTGGCAATTAGGTTTTGGTTATCTAATTATTTACATCTTTTCCTCTGTATTGGCTATTAGCAGGTACAAGACCTGTGAATTTCTTAGATCTCTATATTTTATGCTTCATTAAAGTGTTTCTTTTATTTTCCTTCTTCTATTACAGTGTGAGATTCCTCTTGAATTGATGCCTCACATTGTCTAACAGCTCTATGTTTTCTTTTGTTTCATACTCAGTTTCAAATTTTAACTCAGTTACGGAAAATGGCCTTCGATTTTGTTTAAACCATTTAATTGGCTTCACATTATTTTTTCTCATATAATCTAAAATTAAATCAGCAACTTAAAAACAACAACCTCTTAAATTTGTGTCCCTTAAATGACAGCCCTTGTTGCAAGGCAACCTCACATAGAACCCGGCCTCTCAGACCAAACCAGCATTGCCTTAAACCTCTTTGGTACTATCCTAAGAATTGAAACCACCCAAGTCGAACTCGAGCATTCATGGGCAGCCATTGAACAGGACATAACTGTTCAAGAACAAGTGGAAGTTAGACATAGATAGCTTAGAAATCAATCGTAGTTTCTCTTCCAGTTGTTTGCTCCTTTCCATATCTTTACCCTCTTCTGAATGCCTAGACTCTGTACTTTGTAGCCTTAAGTACAGACTCTGGAACAACAAACCCCAACGGGTTGTACAAGTGATGGAATAACGCTTGGCCTAGCAAAGGTAACCCAAAATTCGTGGTCAAGAGCCCAAAGACTGGACTATTACTGTGACTGGAGAAAATATCAACAACATGCATACATATTAATAATATTGTTATTAGTACCAAATAGTAAAATTCAACAACATAAATACAAGAAATTTGAGATTTAAATGAGATTTAACTCAACACATTGTAAGGCCTACCTATTTCAGGACTCAAAGTAAATAAATATTTTCTATAATCTCCTACTTTAATGACTAAAATTTAGTTTAGAATTTGTTTCATGATTTTCTTATACCAAGAATAAACAAAAACAACATAATAACTATAACA
>JZKD02S1691378.1:117128-134672 GCA_000966675.3 Picea glauca
ATCCAACCAAGATATAAGTCATCCACGATTGGCTGTCCTAAAAAATAATGACCGAGCTATGCAAATTCTTGGGTCTCGCTAACTTCTATTGACGGTTTCTGTTGGGATTCTCTCATATCACTTGGGCCCTAATCCAGGTGAGCATGGGTGGCATGAAGGCCAAGTTTGTGTGGTTCATGCCCCAACGTAAAACTTTCGAGGATCTAAAATCCCGCCTTTGCTCAACACTAGTCCTCATTCTACTAGACTTGTAACGACCATTTGAGATCGAGACAGATGCTTCAAATTATGTTATAGGTGCAATCCTCACTCAACATGGGAATCCAATTATATATCACAATGAAACTCCATCTGATGTTGTTCGCAGATACCCCACTTATGACAAAGAGATATAATCCATTGTGCAGGCACGTTGACAATGGAAGCATTACATTTTGGGGAAGGAAATGATCATCCACACTAATCACAACCCTCTACAATCATGCAGACACAAGGAAAGTTACAAAATGACTGCCTTTAGAAGTGGTCCACGTGCCTGCAACATTTCCACTTGAATATCAAGTACAAGAATGGTAGCACCAACTATGTCGCAGATTGCATCAGTCGACCCTTGGTGGAAGCACTAACCATAGTTCTTAACTCCTATGGTCATGAAACATCTGGATGGATATAATTATACAATAATGACTCTAAATTTGCTACTGCCTACCTGACATTGAGCACAGACAAAACAATTCCCAACTATCATCTCCATAATGGATTATTATGCCATATGAGCCATCTTTGTGTTCTTTCAAGCGAGCGTCAAAGATAATCTGGGTATCTCATTACATCCGGGAAATAAGACATTTTGGTGTAGAAAAGACAATGACATTACTACAAAATTATTTTTATTGGCCGAAGCTTCGACAAGATGTTCGCAAGTACATCAGATCCTGCATCGCTTGCGCCATTTCCAAGCATGCCATCAAGAAACATGGGTTATACACCCCTCTTCCTACTCCAGATAGGCCTTGGGAGTCCATCTCCATGGAATACATGTTCGAACTGCCTTCAACCAAGCATGAGAATGATTGTGTCTTCGTGGTCGTTGATCGATTCTCTAAGATGACAATTTTGGCATCCTACAAGAAGAGCATCACAATTGAGGCCACCGCCAAGCTATTCTTCACACATGTTTGGGTTCATTTTGGGCTACCAGAAACTATTATATTCGATAGAGACAATAGGTTCCTGAGCACATTTTGGGCTTATTCTATGGTTGATGATGGACACCAAGTTGACCAAATCGATTGCCTTCCACCTACAGACTGATGGACAAACATAGGTAGTCAATAATATGATTGTCCATATCCAGCCAATGTATAATTCCAAACATCCACACACATGGGATGGAAGCATTCATTATGTTCAACATAGCTACAACAGATCCCTCCACAGCTCTATTGGACACAACCCTTTTCAGGTCTGCTTGGGGTTCCAACCATTGGTCCTCATTGACGTATCTATGCCCATTGCAGCCGCATAGGAAGACTCCTCCCATGCTCAGACAGAGGCTGATCGGGAAGCTATTTTTTTTGAGTGCATCCAATGCATCCAACAACAAGTTCACAATATTGTGCAAAAAGCCAATGCCAAGTATAAGCAGTGCCATGATCAACATCGAGTCCCACACAAATTTTAGGTGGGATATAAGGTCTGGTTGTATTTGCAGAAAGAGCATATCACAGGATCCCATTAGAAGCTGCACCCACTATGATATAGGCCTTACACCATCACCAAGGTGGTGGGTGAGAATGATTTTGAATCAATTATTCCTCCTTTCCTTGGCTTGTGCCCGGTATTTAATGTGGAACTGATCCGACCATATTTTCCACCTCTCCTGGACACTTCAGATGCATCTGAACAATTCCCCCCTATAGAACTCAATCCTTTCTACATCAAACATGTGACAATTGATTGGATNCCCTTGGTGGAAGCACTAACCATAGTTCTTAACTCCTATGGTCATGAAACATCTGGATGGATATAATTATACAATAATGACTCTAAATTTGCTACTGCCTACCTGACATTGAGCATAGACAAAAAAATTCCCAACTATCATCTCCAGAATGGATTATTATGCCATATGAGCCATCTTTGTGTTCTTTCAAGAGAGTGTGCAAAGATAATCTGGGTAGCCCATTACATCCGGGAAATAAGACATTTTTGTGTAGAAAAGACAATGGCATTACTACATAATCATTTTTATTGGCCGAAGCTTCGACAAGATGTTCGCAAGTACATCGGATCCTGCATCGCTTGCGCCATTTCCAAGCATGCCATCAAGAAACATGGGTTATACACCCCTCTTCCTACTCCATATAGGCCTTGGGAGTCCATCTCCATGGAATACATGTTCGAATTGCCTTCAACCAAGCATGAGAATGCTTGTGTATTCGTGGTCGTTGATCGATTCTCTAAGATGAAAATTTTGGCATCCTGCAAGAAGAGCATCAAAACCGAGGCCACCGCCAAGCTATTCTTCACACATGTTTGGGTTCATTTTGGGCTACCAGAAACTATTATATTCGATCAAGACAATAGGTTCCTGAGCAAATTTTGGGCTTATTCTATGGTTGATAATGGACACCAAGTTGACCAAATTGATTGCCTTCCACCTACAGACTGATGGAAAAACATAGATAGTCAATAATATGATTGTCCATATCCCGCCAATGTATAATTCCAAACATCCACACACATGGGATGAAAGCATTCATTATGTTCAACATAGCTACAACAGATCCCTCCACAACTCTATTGGACACAACCCTTTTCAGGTCTGCTTGGGGTTCCAACCATTGGTCCTCATTGACGTATCTCTGCCCATTGCAGCCGCATAGGAAGACTCCTCCCATGCTCAGACAGAGGCTGATCGGAAAGCTATTTTTTTTGAGCGCATCCAATGCATCCAACAACAAGTTCACAATATTGTGCAAAAATCCAATGCCAAGTACAAGCAGTGCCATGATCAACATCGAGTCCCGCACAAATTTTAGGTGGGATATAAGGTCTGGTTGTATTTGCAAAAAGAGCATCTCACATGATCCCATTAGAAGCTGCACCCACTATGATATAGGCCTTACACCATCACCAAGGTGGTGGGTGAGAATGATTTTGAATCAAGTATTCCTCCTTTCCTTGGCTTGTGCCCAGTATTTAATGTGGAACTGATCCGACCATATTTTCCACCTCTCCTGGACACTTCGGATGCAATTGAACAATTGCCCCCTATAGAACTCAATCCTTTCTACATCGAACATGTGACAATTGATTGGATCATGGAAACCAAGATAAAGGACACCCGCCAATAAACTATCAAACTCTATCGGTCGTCAAAGCAGGGCAATTTCTTCATCATGGCAAGTGGCTCATCAGGATTCAGGTTCAATAGAAGTTTTCTCATCTAATGTAGGCACTTGATGCAATGGAGACCATTGGTTCCTAAGGAGGGAGGAATGATCTAGGTGGATATCGATGGCCACCTATTCCATTGTCTCAAAGACCAATTTCCATTTTGGAAGTTTTTTTCTAGCTTTTCGGGTCCTAAACTTCTAGGGCCATTTGAGGCCCTAAACAACATTTTTTGGGCCCGCCACAATCACAATGTAGGTTTTGGCTAGAGTGTAATGAAAACAACTGTATTCCTCAAATAATTCTTTCCAACGAGTTATCGTTCACCTAAAACAAAGATTGTAGGAAAAAGTTACAACCCCGAGAAGTTGATGTACCAACTTACCCCATCGGGGCCCACATGACTTTTGGCACTTCATCTCCTAGGGTTAGGTTTTTGGATGTTTAGGGTTTTCTCATTTATGCTTTATGTTAAAAACGCCTTTGGATCCTCATTGTAAGCAACTTGTTGTGAATGAGTGTAGCCGACACATCTCTTCTCAGAGATAAGCTACCACCATTCTAGCTAGCTTGTGTGTTTTTGCATTTTATAGTATTTTGTATTTTAGACAGTGATTAATATAATTTGAGCTTTACTGTATTATGTGTTCCTTGCCATATCTCTGTGTAATTATTTTTTATATCTCTACCTTCATATCGTTCCTAAAATAATCCAGATCACCACTTGAATCAAAGTCCAATCAATGACATGGTTAGGATCATGCACATACTTTTTCAACAAAGATACCTAAAATACATTATGCACATTCATGGAAGTAGGCAATACAAGTGTCAACTCACTAATTGGTAAATATCATGACATTAAAGTATCAATCTAGGGTTTGTAAACTTGCGAGACACAATCACCGTATGCGAGGGAATTAGTTTTCAAATCAATCTTAATTCTAAAAAGAAGACTACAAGCAACACTACAAAATTCTTTTGTAAACTAACTTTCAAAGGAAACAAAAACTGCTCCTTAAAATGTTCACAACCTCAATGGTAGACAATTAGGTCACAAAGGGAATTTGTCTCAAAGGAATGGAAGAAACTCAGTGACAAGACTCAACTTGACCAATTTTTTATGCATCTAAGAAAACAAAGATTCAAGAAATGCTAAATCCTCTCAATTTAGTTACCACAATTTTTCTTGGTTGAAAATTAGATTGTAGGGTGAATTTTAGCTCCCTCTAGTGACTAGTTTCATTTATCACATTTCAATGGTGTAAATATAGATTGTAGGGTGAAGAAGTCCCTTACAAAGATACTCTAGTAACTGTGAAATAAATTTAACTCAACAAGAGTTAGCCTCTACAATAATACTTTGTTTTAACTGTGAATTTCATAAATTGTAATAGAAGGAAATGCATACAAAATTATAATCTCTTTTACCCAAATTTTTCATAGTCTTCAATGGTGGAAAAACAAGCTGCAAGAAGAAATTGTCATAATAGTTATGACCTCACAACAATACTATTTTAGACTTATGCAAATCATGGATCAAAAGAGGGTTTCAAAGTTCATTTAAATGATAATTTCAAAAGGAAAAATTTCTGCTATTAAAACTAAAAACAAAGAGCTATTTAAAAGAAGTAAAGACACATAAATATTTACCAACACACACTAATTAAAGATGAAGTAAATACAATTTCAATACAACAATGTACATTGTTGCATAGACCATTGCAAGAGGGCCCTTCCAAGATTTGTCTCATGCACATACTTAGCAAATCAAATGGAGAAGAACCAAAGACTTATATTAATAAAATTCATCTACAATATGTTCAGAAACTTCTCAAATTCAAAATTTTAAATGCCTTGAAGTTTTGGCACATTTATACATGAGGAACTATAACCAATCTATCCTAGAATCTCTCTTGGATGATTAGAATATATTAACAACCTCCTTAGGATGCTATATTGATCCTCATATGAGAGATTTGCTCCATAAATCACGAGGAAAACAAATTTTGTTATGGTTGCTATTCTTTTGCTTATGACAGCCACATGTTTGACCAATGTTGATCAATGATCTCTGAGTAGTTTTCCATGCTCCAAAAGCTCATGAACCATGATGTAAATGTTGGGAACAAAACCCATATTTTTCATTTTCTCTAATTCGACCTATAAATATGCTAAGCTCAGAGCAATTACCAGAAAAATTCACTTCTGGTAATAATGCTGATAAAAATTCAAGATTTTGACAATTTTTCTTATTAAAATAGAAAATAGATACAAAACTAACAATTTACCTTTTATATCTTTTATTGATCTTGGGTTTAGTGAAATTAGGTATGAAATGCCAAAAATGGAGGAAAGGAGTGGTAAAAATAGGGTGTGTATGATAGTTTTTATGGAAAAAAGGTGGACTTAACAACAAACATGTATCCAACTGGTCCTATTCTGTCCAATATTTCAAATGGACCACAAAATTTGGCCGCTAGCTTGGTACAAATGCCCAATTTTAGTGATATTTTCTTGGGATTCACTTTAAAAAATGCATGCTCTTCCACTTTAAATTCTTTGGTTATCCTACTCTTATTTGCATAACTCTTTTGCCTATCTTGTGCTTCTTTCAAATTCTACTTAAATTTAACCATCTTCTCTTCCATCTCCTTGAACAATTCTGGCCCAAGTACTACTCTGTTTGTTAGGTTATCCCAACTCATTGGAGTATTGCATTTTCTACCGTACATAGTTTCAAATGGGCTCATCTTCAATTAAGCTTGGTACCCGTTGTTGTAGGCAAACTCAACCAAATTCAAATAATCTTCCCACATTAGATGAATTATCCATCACATACATTTTGAACATGTCTTCAATCATTTGGTTGAATCTCTCTATTTTCCCATATGACTGTGGATGGTATGTTGTAATAAAATTCAGGTTTGTACCGAATCCCTTAAACAATCTTCTCTAAAATTTTGAAGTAAACTTTGAATCCCTGTCTGAAACAATTTCCTTAGGTATTCCATACAACCTAGAAATTTGCTTCATCTAAATTTCTCCAATATTAGCTACCTTACAACTTAATGTCATTCGAATAAAATGAACAACCTTTGTTAATTTATCCACCACTACCATTATTGAATCATGTTTCCTTGTTTTCCTCGACAATTTAGTGATAAAATCAATGGTTACGACTTCCCATTTCCACTTTGGGAATGATAATGGTTGTAGAGAACTTGCTGGGTGTCTATGCTCAACCTTCACTCTTTGACATTCCAAGCACCTGGCAATGTAATCAACAACATCCTTCTTCATTCTCTGCCAAAAGTGTTGGCTTCTTATTGTTACAATTATTTTTTAGTAACTAGGATGTTTGGCATATGGAACATTATGCATTTCTTTTAACACCAACTTCCTTAGTTCTTCAGAATTAGGAACACAAATTCTGTTTTTATGCATAAACATCCCATCTTCTCTCATCTTATAGTCTTTAAATTTATGTTGTACATCTTTCCACTGTAAGATTTCTTTTACATGTAGGTAATGCTAGTTTGTAGCATCAACATCTAAAATGGCGTTGTCTAAACGTTCTACATTTTGGTATTTTTTGACGGAATCCGACCATATAAATTTGGGAAAAATCTCAAATTTCTTTTGTTTAAATTGCATTTCCAATGCATAAATGGATTTAGTGTGTTGAAAAACCCCTAGGGTACTCATATTGTATAGACTTAACCACTCTAATCTACAAATCCAACAATTTCAATCCGGATTTCATGAAAAATTAAACAGATAATATTCCCGGAAAAGAGCCAAAACGTAGAACCTTTAGATTATGACCATCTAAAATTCCTCTCTTTAAATATGAGCTATGCATACTAATAGTTGTAGCATGCATGATATGTACGCTTTTGCGGAGTGCATCAACAAGTTTCTTTTCTTTTCCTTTGATATGCTTGATGTCAAAGTCATACTCACTTAAAAATTCCATCCATATTGTTTCCCTGACATTTAAAGTTGGTTATTCAAACATATATTTCAAACCGCTGTGGTCTGTCCTCAATTCAAATTTCTTCCCCATTAAGTAATTCCTCCACATATTCAATGCATGAATTATGACAACAAGTTCCAAATCATGTGTGGCATAATTCCTCTCATGTTCTTTAATAGTTTTGGACTCATAACCAATGAAATGTCCATTATGAGAGATAACTCCACCAAGTCCTTCTTTGCATGCATCTGCGCATGTCAATTTTTTTTCATTTGGATCAACAATATTCAAAATAGGTGCACAAGTAAGTAACTCTTTCAATAAATGAAAACTTTCTTCACACTATATTGTCCATTCAAACTTAGTTCCCTTCTTTCGTAAATAAGTTATGGGATGAACAATCTTAGAGAAACTTGATATAAACTTCATGTAGTATGCGACTAATCGGATAAAATATCCGACTTATGAAACATTCTTTGGTGCTGGCCATCCCCTAATGGCTTCAATCTTCTCTAGATCTATTGCTATACATTCCTTTGAAATGATGTGCCCAAAATAATGGATCTTCTCTTGGTAAAAAGAGTACTTGTTTAGCTTGGCATACAACTGATGCTCCCTTAGCATTTGCAATAACATTCTCAAGTGTTGTTCATATTCCTCCTCTGACTTGGAATAAATAAGTATGTCATCCAAGAACACAATGATAGACTTATCCAGATAGTTTCTGAATATGCCAGTCATTAAGCACATAAAGACAACTGGTGAATTTGTTAGTCCAAATGACACCACTACAAATTCATAATGCCCATACCTAGTTCTAAAAGCTGTCTTACTGATGTCTCCTTCCTCGATTCTCACTTAGTGATATCTTAATCTCAAGTCTATCTTTGAAAATATATTTTCTCCTCTTAGCTGATCAAATATGTCATCAATTCTGGGTAGAGTGTATTTGTTCTTCACAGTGGCTTTATTTAGATGTCTAAAGTCAATACATAGCCTCAATGTTCCATCCTTCTTTTTCACAAAATAGGTGCTTCCCAAGGTGAAAAAATTGGGCATATGTACTCTTTCTTCAACAATTCTTCTAATTTCATTTGCAATTCTTTTAATTCTAGTGTGCTCATTTTGTAAGGATTCTTTGATATTGGGGAAACTCTTGGTACGAAATAAATAGATAAATCTATATCACTCTTTGGTTGCAATCTTGGTATTTCTTTGAATACAACCTCAAACTCTTGCAATACTAAAAAAACTTCAAGACTTGGCTCTTTGGTATTGTCTAGCTGCTCCACATGATATACATACAATTGACATCCTTTCCTAAAACATATCTTTAGCAATAAGGCTGAAATATCCCTTATAGAAATCGGTTTTGGAATTACTTGCACAATGCTTTGCTTTCCTTCTTCATCAAGACATATAAATGTCTTGTTATGGAAATCTAGGACATCATGATGCTCTTCCAACCAATCCATTCCAATTAGGATATCATAAGATCCCAATGGTATGATATTTTAATCAACATTTGTATTCACTGCATTACGATCTATTGGAAAACCTATGACAACCTCATTGATCATTCTTTTGGTTCTAGTGGCTAGTTGGACCAATCACGATCTTTCAAGCTTACTTTTCACCAAATGAAATTCGTCCACTACTTTAGGATCAATGTAACTATGCCTTGCTCCTTAATCAATTAAAATAGTAACATGCTAATTTATAACCTTACCTTACACCTCAATCATATGGGACTGATGCTCTACTTGTCGATATTCTAGGGCTGCATATATCCTCGGAATATTTCTACCCTTGTCATCCATTATAGTAGCCTCTTGAATGCTGTGCAATGTTCTCATTTTGTATTCTCTGTGAGGGAAATATTTGTACATGTGATGTTCTGTACATCCCTAACATTTGATTGGTATCCTTCCGTATTGGATTCATTCTTAGTAGGATGATTTTGTTGATATGTATTAGGACTATTTCTATTGAAATAAGATTTGAATCCCTTCCTTCTTTCATATGATTTCTCTTTCTTCTTATCCTTCCAAGAATTTTGAAAAGTTTCTCTTTCTTTGTCTTCCTCATATAGGTACTTGGCATTTCTAATGTCCTCTACCAAAGTTTTGGGTTCATCAAATTCAATTTTGTCTTTGTAAAAAGATGGCAGTTCACTTAGAAACCTCTATATTTTCACCTTCTCCTCTTTGATAAAACCCACATACCACCAGAAAAACCCTTGTTTGTATTTTTACCTTCTCCTTTTTGTAAATGTATATCAGAGAGCTATACCACAGGGAAAACCATTGTTTATAGGAACCTTGAAAACCCTAACCCTTGGGAACATAACATAAAAGGAACATAAACAAAGGGGACCTTTTTTTTCCACGAAACCCTACCTCCTACATCCAGGTTGCGAAATTCCTACACAATTTTAGCAGTTAACAATTTGGGAATTTCGCCACTATAATATTCTTCAGGCCAGAGTATAACTCTGCAGGGGTTAAAAAAAGTATAGTGGTCTCGTCGATACCCTTATTTGAGACCTATCCCATTGACTTCCTCTAATCACCTTGCTCACAATGGTACCTATCACTTATAATCCTTTTTTCATGTGGACCCACCCACCCTTATTTGGTACCTATCCCATTGGATTCCTATCTTCTCCTTGATCATTGTGGTTCCCCTCACCTGTAACCCTTTTTTTGTGTGGACCCACATGCCTATTTTTTTCTTATTAAAAAATGGAGATCTCACCCACAACCAAGAAATAACTACCTTGATCCTCGACAACACCCATGACAAGAATGACATCCAGAACATCAATTTCAACATTGGCTCCCTCATTCCTCAGTTGAGATCCTTAAGAGCCAATATGCCTCCATCGAAGCCAAACTAAACAAAATGTTGAGCCAATCCCCAAACCCTACCTCCTATGAAGAACCTTCCTACCATGAAGACCCCGAATCCTCCCATTTCAAAACCTTTCATTTCAATCACCTTCATCCCAAATTACATCTTCCCAGAGTTGAGGTGAACGAATTTGATGGCTCAGATCCCACGGGCTGGGCCACTTAAATGGAACATTGTTTCTCTTTGCACGACATTACTGATGATTTTTCCAAAATTTGTTATGGTGTCNGGGAGGAATGATCTAGGTGGATATCGATGGCCACCTATTCCATTGTCTCAAAGACCAATTTCCATTTTGGAAGTTTTTTTCTAGCTTTTCGGGTCCTAAACTTCTAGGGCCATTTTGAGGCCCTAAACAACATTTTTTGGGCCCGCCACAATCACAATGTAGGTTTTGGCCAGAGTGTAATGAAAACAACTGTATTCCTCAAATAATTATTTCCAACGAGTTATCGTTCACCTAAAAAAAAGATCGTAGGAAAAAGTTACAACCCCGAGAAGTTGGTGTACCAACTTACCCCATCGGGGCTCACATGACTTTTGGCACTTCATCTCCTAGGGTTAGGTTTTTGGATGTTTAGGGTTTTCTCATTTATGCTTTATGTTAAAAACGCCTTTGGATCCTCATTGTAAGCAACTTGTTGCGAATGAGTGTAGCCGACACATCTCTTCTCAGAGATAAGCTACCACCATTCTAGCTAGCTCGTGTGCTTTTGCATTTTATAGTATTTTGTATTTTAGACAGTCATTAATATAATTTGAGCTTTACTGTATTATGTGTTCCTTGCCATATCTATGTGTAATTATTTGTTATATCTCTGCCTTCATATCGTTCCTAAAATAATCCAGATCACCACTTGAATCAAAGTCCAATCAATGACGTGGTTAGGATCATGCACATACTTTTTCAACAAAGATACCTGAAATACATTATGCACATTCATGGAAGTAGGCAATACAAGTGTCAACTCACTAATTGGTAAATATCAGGACATTAAAGTATCAATCTAGGGTTTGTAAACTTGCGAGAAACAATCACCGTATGTGAGGGAATTAGTTTTCAAATCAATCTTAATTCTAAAAAGAAGACTACAAGCAACACTACAAAATTCTTTTGTAAACTAACTTTCAAAGGAAACAAAAACTGCTCCTTAAAATGTTCACAACCTCAATGGTAGACAATTAGGTCACAAAGGGAATTTGTCTCAAAGGAATGGAAGAAACTCAGTGACAAGACTCAACTTGACCAATTTTTTATGCATCTAAGAAAACAAAGATTCAAGAAATGCTAAATCCTCTCAATTTAGTTACCACAATTTTTCTTGGTTGAAAATTAGATTGTAGGGTGAATTTTAGCTCCCTCTAGTGACTAGTTTCATTTATCACATTTCAATGGTGTAAATATAGATTGTAGGGTGAAGAAGTCCCTTACAAAGATACTCTAGTAACTGTGAAATAAATTTAACTCAACAAGAGTTAGCCTCTACAATAATACTTTGTTTTAACTGTGAATTTCATAAATTGTAATAGAAGGAAATGCATACAAAATTATAATCTCTTTTACCCAAATTTTTCATAGTCTTCAATGGTGGAAAAACAAGCTGCAAGAAGAAATTGTCATAATAGTTATGACCTCACAACAATACTATTTTAGACTTATGCAAATCATGGATCAAAAGAGGGTTTCAAAGTTCATTTAAATGATAATTTCAAAAGGAAAAATTTCTGCTATTAAAACTAAAAACAAAGAGCTATTTAAAAGAAGTAAAGACACATAAATATTTACCAACACACACTAATTAAAGATGAAGTAAATACAATTTCAATACAACAATGTACATTGTTGCATAGACCATTGCAAGAGGGCCCTTCCAAGATTTGTCTCATGCACATACTTAGCAAATCAAATGGAGAAGAACCAAAGACTTATATTAATAAAATTCATCTACAATATGTTCAGAAACTTCTCAAATTCAAAATTTTAAATGCCTTGAAGTTTTGGCACATTTATACATGAGGAACTATAACCAATCTATCCTAGAATCTCTCTTGGATGATTAGAATATATTAACAACCTCCTTAGGATGCTATATTGATCCTCATATGAGAGATTTGCTCCATAAATCACGAGGAAAACAAATTTTGTTATGGTTGCTATTCTTTTGCTTATGACAGCCACATGTTTGACCAATGTTGATCAATGATCTCTGAGTAGTTTTCCATGCTCCAAAAGCTCATGAACCATGATGTAAATGTTGGGAACAAAACCCATATTTTTCATTTTCTCTAATTCGACCTATAAATATGCTAAGCTCAGAGCAATTACCAGAAAAATTCACTTCTGGTAATAATGCTGATAAAAATTCAAGATTTTGACAATTTTTCTTATTAAAATAGAAAATAGATACAAAACTAACAATTTACCTTTTATATCTTTTATTGATCTTGGGTTTAGTGAAATTAGGTATGAAATGCCAAAAATGGAGGAAAGGAGTGGTAAAAATAGGGTGTGTATGATAGTTTTTATGGAAAAAAGGTGGACTTAACAACAAACATGTATCCAACTGGTCCTATTCTGTCCAATATTTCAAATGGACCACAAAATTTGGCCGCTAGCTTGGTACAAATGCCCAATTTTAGTGATATTTTCTTGGGATTCACTTTAAAAAATGCATGCTCTTCCACTTTAAATTCTTTGGTTATCCTACTCTTATTTGCATAACTCTTTTGCCTATCTTGTGCTTCTTTCAAATTCTACTTAAATTTAACCATCTTCTCTTCCATCTCCTTGAACAATTCTGGCCCAAGTACTACTCTGTTTGTTAGGTTATCCCAACTCATTGGAGTATTGCATTTTCTACCGTACATAGTTTCAAATGGGCTCATCTTCAATTAAGCTTGGTACCCGTTGTTGTAGGCAAACTCAACCAAATTCAAATAATCTTCCCACATTAGATGAATTATCCATCACATACATTTTGAACATGTCTTCAATCATTTGGTTGAATCTCTCTATTTTCCCATATGACTGTGGATGGTATGTTGTAATAAAATTCAGGTTTGTACCGAATCCCTTAAACAATCTTCTCTAAAATTTTGAAGTAAACTTTGAATCCCTGTCTGAAACAATTTCCTTAGGTATTCCATACAACCTAGAAATTTGCTTCATCTAAATTTCTCCAATATTAGCTACCTTACAACTTAATGTCATTCGAATAAAATGAACAACCTTTGTTAATTTATCCACCACTACCATTATTGAATCATGTTTCCTTGTTTTCCTCGACAATTTAGTGATAAAATCAATGGTTACGACTTCCCATTTCCACTTTGGGAATGATAATGGTTGTAGAGAACTTGCTGGGTGTCTATGCTCAACCTTCACTCTTTGACATTCCAAGCACCTGGCAATGTAATCAACAACATCCTTCTTCATTCTCTGCCAAAAGTGTTGGCTTCTTATTGTTACAATTATTTTTTAGTAACTAGGATGTTTGGCATATGGAACATTATGCATTTCTTTTAACACCAACTTCCTTAGTTCTTCAGAATTAGGAACACAAATTCTGTTTTTATGCATAAACATCCCATCTTCTCTCATCTTATAGTCTTTAAATTTATGTTGTACATCTTTCCACTGTAAGATTTCTTTTACATGTAGGTAATGCTAGTTTGTAGCATCAACATCTAAAATGGCGTTGTCTAAACGTTCTACATTTTGGTATTTTTTGACGGAATCCGACCATATAAATTTGGGAAAAATCTCAAATTTCTTTTGTTTAAATTGCATTTCCAATGCATAAATGGATTTAGTGTGTTGAAAAACCCCTAGGGTACTCATATTGTATAGACTTAACCACTCTAATCTACAAATCCAACAATTTCAATCCGGATTTCATGAAAAATTAAACAGATAATATTCCCGGAAAAGAGCCAAAACGTAGAACCTTTAGATTATGACCATCTAAAATTCCTCTCTTTAAATATGAGCTATGCATACTAATAGTTGTAGCATGCATGATATGTACGCTTTTGCGGAGTGCATCAACAAGTTTCTTTTCTTTTCCTTTGATATGCTTGATGTCAAAGTCATACTCACTTAAAAATTCCATCCATATTGTTTCCCTGACATTTAAAGTTGGTTATTCAAACATATATTTCAAACCGCTGTGGTCTGTCCTCAATTCAAATTTCTTCCCCATTAAGTAATTCCTCCACATATTCAATGCATGAATTATGACAACAAGTTCCAAATCATGTGTGGCATAATTCCTCTCATGTTCTTTAATAGTTTTGGACTCATAACCAATGAAATGTCCATTATGAGAGATAACTCCACCAAGTCCTTCTTTGCATGCATCTGCGCATGTCAATTTTTTTTCATTTGGATCAACAATATTCAAAATAGGTGCACAAGTAAGTAACTCTTTCAATAAATGAAAACTTTCTTCACACTATATTGTCCATTCAAACTTAGTTCCCTTCTTTCGTAAATAAGTTATGGGATGAACAATCTTAGAGAAACTTGATATAAACTTCATGTAGTATGCGACTAATCGGATAAAATATCCGACTTATGAAACATTCTTTGGTGCTGGCCATCCCCTAATGGCTTCAATCTTCTCTAGATCTATTGCTATACATTCCTTTGAAATGATGTGCCCAAAATAATGGATCTTCTCTTGGTAAAAAGAGTACTTGTTTAGCTTGGCATACAACTGATGCTCCCTTAGCATTTGCAATAACATTCTCAAGTGTTGTTCATATTCCTCCTCTGACTTGGAATAAATAAGTATGTCATCCAAGAACACAATGATAGACTTATCCAGATAGTTTCTGAATATGCCAGTCATTAAGCACATAAAGACAACTGGTGAATTTGTTAGTCCAAATGACACCACTACAAATTCATAATGCCCATACCTAGTTCTAAAAGCTGTCTTACTGATGTCTCCTTCCTCGATTCTCACTTAGTGATATCTTAATCTCAAGTCTATCTTTGAAAATATATTTTCTCCTCTTAGCTGATCAAATATGTCATCAATTCTGGGTAGAGTGTATTTGTTCTTCACAGTGGCTTTATTTAGATGTCTAAAGTCAATACATAGCCTCAATGTTCCATCCTTCTTTTTCACAAAATAGGTGCTTCCCAAGGTGAAAAAATTGGGCATATGTACTCTTTCTTCAACAATTCTTCTAATTTCATTTGCAATTCTTTTAATTCTAGTGTGCTCATTTTGTAAGGATTCTTTGATATTGGGGAAACTCTTGGTACGAAATAAATAGATAAATCTATATCACTCTTTGGTTGCAATCTTGGTATTTCTTTGAATACAACCTCAAACTCTTGCAATACTAAAAAAACTTCAAGACTTGGCTCTTTGGTATTGTCTAGCTGCTCCACATGATATACATACAATTGACATCCTTTCCTAAAACATATCTTTAGCAATAAGGCTGAAATATCCCTTATAGAAATCGGTTTTGGAATTACTTGCACAATGCTTTGCTTTCCTTCTTCATCAAGACATATAAATGTCTTGTTATGGAAATCTAGGACATCATGATGCTCTTCCAACCAATCCATTCCAATTAGGATATCATAAGATCCCAATGGTATGATATTTTAATCAACATTTGTATTCACTGCATTACGATCTATTGGAAAACCTATGACAACCTCATTGATCATTCTTTTGGTTCTAGTGGCTAGTTGGACCAATCACGATCTTTCAAGCTTACTTTTCACCAAATGAAATTCGTCCACTACTTTAGGATCAATGTAACTATGCCTTGCTCCTTAATCAATTAAAATAGTAACATGCTAATTTATAACCTTACCTTACACCTCAATCATATGGGACTGATGCTCTACTTGTCGATATTCTAGGGCTGCATATATCCTCGGAATATTTCTACCCTTGTCATCCATTATAGTAGCCTCTTGAATGCTGTGCAATGTTCTCATTTTGTATTCTCTGTGAGGGAAATATTTGTACATGTGATGTTCTGTACATCCCTAACATTTGATTGGTATCCTTCCGTATTGGATTCATTCTTAGTAGGATGATTTTGTTGATATGTATTAGGACTATTTCTATTGAAATAAGATTTGAATCCCTTCCTTCTTTCATATGATTTCTCTTTCTTCTTATCCTTCCAAGAATTTTGAAAAGTTTCTCTTTCTTTGTCTTCCTCATATAGGTACTTGGCATTTCTAATGTCCTCTACCAAAGTTTTGGGTTCATCAAATTCAATTTTGTCTTTGTAAAAAGATGGCAGTTCACTTAGAAACCTCTATATTTTCACCTTCTCCTCTTTGATAAAACCCACATACCACCAGAAAAACCCTTGTTTGTATTTTTACCTTCTCCTTTTTGTAAATGTATATCAGAGAGCTATACCACAGGGAAAACCATTGTTTATAGGAACCTTGAAAACCCTAACCCTTGGGAACATAACATAAAAGGAACATAAACAAAGGGGACCTTTTTTTTCCACGAAACCCTACCTCCTACATCCAGGTTGCGAAATTCCTACACAATTTTAGCAGTTAACAATTTGGGAATTTCGCCACTATAATATTCTTCAGGCCAGAGTATAACTCTGCAGGGGTTAAAAAAAGTATAGTGGTCTCGTCGATACCCTTATTTGAGACCTATCCCATTGACTTCCTCTAATCACCTTGCTCACAATGGTACCTATCACTTATAATCCTTTTTTCATGTGGACCCACCCACCCTTATTTGGTACCTATCCCATTGGATTCCTATCTTCTCCTTGATCATTGTGGTTCCCCTCACCTGTAACCCTTTTTTTGTGTGGACCCACATGCCTATTTTTTTCTTATTAAAAAATGGAGATCTCACCCACAACCAAGAAATAACTACCTTGATCCTCGACAACACCCATGACAAGAATGACATCCAGAACATCAATTTCAACATTGGCTCCCTCATTCCTCAGTTGAGATCCTTAAGAGCCAATATGCCTCCATCGAAGCCAAACTAAACAAAATGTTGAGCCAATCCCCAAACCCTACCTCCTATGAAGAACCTTCCTACCATGAAGACCCCGAATCCTCCCATTTCAAAACCTTTCATTTCAATCACCTTCATCCCAAATTACATCTTCCCAGAGTTGAGGTGAACGAATTTGATGGCTCAGATCCCACGGGCTGGGCCACTTAAATGGAACATTGTTTCTCTTTGCACGACATTACTGATGATTTTTCCAAAATTTGTTATGGTGTC
>JZKD02S1691389.1:0-10077 GCA_000966675.3 Picea glauca
AAAATATCACTATTACATCACCTCATGTAAGTCCAACATTCATCCACACATAGTACCACACACCAAAGATGAGCTCCAAAGTCTTTATTATTCCAATGAAAGATTACAACGATGATACAATGTTTGCCCAAAACCGAACTAGTTTATGGGAGGGGTCGACCTTGCTTATATAGCAAAGGGGGTGACAACTCCAAAGAGTGGATGCGTGAGCTAAGGGAGAGATGTGCATAGGGTTAGGATAAATGCGTGAGTGAAAGAGGAGATGCGTGGGGTTAAGGGGAGTGATGGATGAGTGGATAGGGAGATGTGTAGAGTGGAGAGATAGTGGAGGTGGAGTGAAGTGGAGTGAGGTAGAGTGGAAGGGGGAGTTAGGAGATGTGTGAGAGCACTGGGATATGCAACCCTCCTTTAAAACGCGCCAACTGTGTAGGTGGGGTAGAGTCCCTTCATTGGGATCTCCCCCATGTCCACATCACCCTTAATGAAGTCGCCTTTCTCTTTACTTAACTCGCCTAGGCCTCCAGTCAACTGGGGACATGGGAAAAACATGGTTCCAACATGTTCCCCAGTTCTCCTAAAAAATAGGAAATGAATTAAATTACCCCTTTTCCGTAAATTTCGAGTAAATTTGATTTTTTAGTGATAATAATCACTTTTTTGCCTCGAGAGAAGGTAAATAGGGGTTTACATGATACTCTGGACTGGAAAACGACCATAAATATGGCATATGATACTGTTTGATGCCATACTTTTACAATTTATTGACTTAGAATTAAAAAATTTCATTTTTGCGGGAATTTAATTAATTCACTGAAACATTAAAAAAAAGCTATCAAACCTAGCCGCAATTTCCAAATGACTCAATTAAGATGACCTAGTATGAGCTCATATACATTTAGACACTAGGCACTGGTTTTCCATGCCAAGGCCTAACCATCAGCACATACTCAAGCTCTGGAGTCAGTCTTCTGAAGTGAAAAAATTTAAAAATTATTTAATCGTCCACAAAGGCAGGTAGAAAAATAATTAACAAGTAAAAAAAAACACTCTAGAGTACATGCTCGTACCTAGGTCGGTGGCCAATAGCCTTTTACAATATCCCATACTCAGGTCAATTATTACAATGGTGGAAATGCGGAAAAGGTGGTCTTTTGAAAGACCGACTGAACTCTGAACTCTGTCATATGAGCACTGACTGCTCATTCTTTGGCGGCTCTTTAGGAAATCCAGCTTGTGCAAACTAGTGGATAACATGCCCAATAAAAGCCCCTCTTAGTTGGTTTTCCCCACACTGGGGTTTCCAGGGTACATCTGGTGTTGTCATGTTTTTATGTTTGGTTTCTTGTGTGTTTCCACTGTGATTTTTTGATGTTATAACTCAGCTGTAGGTAAATTGCATAATTCTGAAATTTATAAGAGCTGCGAGCATGTATAAATTTATGTTTTAAGTGGATTATTGGCTTTTAATCTCACTGTCTGAGTTATAGGATAAATCAACATGGTATCAAAGCTCAGCCTCTGAGTACAAGAAGAGCCAAGTTACTTGCTATGCAGACCAGAAAGGGTAAATGAGCAAGTGGGACGTGAGAACAAAAGGTGTGTGGGAAACAGGGCAGCAGACTCAAATGACCAATGCAAGCTTAAGGTTCGAGGACAGGCTGGAGTGCCTCAAATTTCTGTCCTTGGAGGGAGCGTATCAGCTTGGTGCTGGAGGAGAATGGGTTGTTGGAAATTATTAAAGGTAAAATGGCAACCCCAGCTAATCCAGTAAAGCTAGCAGCCCATACCAAGAAAGATGTCAAGGTTAGGAGGATAATTGTGGATGATGTCAAAGACCACATTATTCCTCGGTTGTCTGGCAAGAAGACATCAAAAGACATGTGGGAGGNGTAAATGAGCAAGTGGGACGTGAGAACAAAAGGTGTGTGGGAAACAGGGCAGCAGACTCAAATGACCAATGCAGGCTTAAGGTTCGAGGACAGGCTGGAGTGCCTCAAATTTCTGTCCTTGGAGGGAGCGTATCAGCTTGGTGCTGGAGGAGAATGGGTTGTTGGAAATTATTAAAGGCAAAATGGCAACCCCAGCTAATCCAGTAAAGCTAGCAGCCCATACCAAGAAAGATGTCAAGGTTAGGAGGATAATTGTGGATGATGTCAAAGACCACATTATTCCTCAGTTGTCTGGCAAGAAGACATCAAAAGACATGTGGGAGGCCCTGGTGAAGCTGTACCAGTCTGACAACCAAAGCAGGAAGATGTTGCTCAAAGAAAAGCTGAGAAGCACAAAGATGGCCAAGTCTGAGAGTCAGTGGTCACCTACCTCACAAAGTTCACTCATATCAGAGATGAACTGACAATTGTGGGAGAGGCAGTGGACAAGACTGAGTTGGTGAGGACAACCTTGAATGGCTTCACCAAGCTGTGAAAAGTATTTGTCCGTGGGGTGGTGTCTCGAGAGAAGCTCCCTGATTGGGAGAGATTATGGGATGACGTCACGCAGGAGGAGTTGAGACTTGATGCCATTCTGCCTAGCCAACCAAAGAGTGAAGAGGAAGAGAACATGGCTCTTCATGCGAAGAAGGGCAGTGGAGCGGGAGGTTCCAGAGACATGGGCAAAGTAAAATGCTTTACATGTCACAAGACTGGCCATTATGCTAGCCAGTGTCCCAAAATGAAGAAGAAGAAGAAGAGGGAGTCGGAGGTAGCAGACACAGCATCTACTGAGATGGATGTGTTTCCAAAGAAATTCGATGATGAATTTTCTCTGGTGGCCACTCTTTCTAGTGGCAACAGATTGGTTAAGTTGGAGGGAGGACAGTGGGGCATGGTTCGTAGGCAGTCGATCATCTCGCCATATGAAGGGAAGAAGGTCGGTGTTCCTGTGTTTCGAAGACGGGCTCAAACTGCCATGTGAAGAGTGGGGCATGCACCAGGCATGCAGTAAAAGGGGTTGGATGTGTCAAATTCCAACTAGAGTCAAGGGTGTCTCTGGAGGTGGATGAAGTGATGTATGTACCAGAGTTGAGGGTCAATTTGCTCTCTGTGTCAGCTATGGAGGATATGGGGTATGCAGTGATGTTCACTGACGGACAAGTGCTCATATGGGCATAGGGAGCGGCCTTGGATGCAGCAGTGAGGCTTGGCATCAAGCAAGGTATTATGTACAGGGTGTTGGGACAACTTGTAAGTGGGTCCAGGGGAATCTTGGACCAAAGATCAGTGTTGAAGAAAGTCCATTAGTATGACTTGACATTGATCGAAGAGCAGAGCAGGACATCAGACCAGAGTGCAGCGGAGGTAGCAGGGATGTCTTCCACTTCAAAGAGAGCAGCTACAACAACAACAGGTTTGATGGGATCAGAGATTGATCCGGGTGGAGACACCTCCCTTGCTAAGAGGGAGTGTTATCTTTTTGTAGCTCAGGAGGTGTCTTAGCATAGGCCTATGTATCCTAGGCACGCTGATGGACACCCAAATTAACCCAGATCAGCCTTATTATCTTTGCCTAAGTTTAATTTAGGCAAATCAGCAATTTTGCTTGTGAGTGGAATGTGGGGCCGAGGGAGAAAGGGTGCACCTCGTGAGGATGTTGAGTGCTTTGTGGGGCCCTATCCAAAGGGGGGCACACCACTTAGTGGAGAGTGGGGTCCAGCCCAAGGGGGGCACCCCAATCTCAGCCATTGAGGCCCAAACTTGGGCACACATCTCAAGGCCAATGGTAGCTAAAGGTGAGATAAAAGAAAGGTTGAGGGTGGAGTTGGACACTATTCTCATTTGTGAGATTGTGTAGGTGAGAAGAAGAGGGTGCTTGGGCAGGAGAAGAAGAGGGAGCCGCTGAAGCAGACAGGGCAAGTTCAGGCCAGCTTTGGGCAGCCAGCAGAGGCCATCCTTGGGCCATACTGGTCTGCAAAGAAGGGCCAAATTCTGGACAGCAGCAAGCAGACAGGAGCAGGCCGAGTTTTCTCAGCCAAGAGGGCTGTTTGCAGGCCGTACTAGCACCAGCAAACAGGCCATACAGTAGGCTGAATCTGTACAGTCCGTACAAGCCGTACCTGGGCAATACAGACCAGGCCATACAGGGCCAGAACTTGTTGGGCCGTACAGCCAACAACTGGGTGAGTTTTTCTGCTAAGAATTGTGAAGTTTGCTGGGCAATTTGTAACGAATTTCAGTTTATTCTGCTGCTGTCAATTACCTCCTGAATGCCCAATAAAAGCCCCTCTTAACTGGTTTTCCCCACAGTGGGATTTCCAGGGTACATCTGATGTTGTCCTATTTTTATGCTTGGTTTCCTGTGTGTTTCCGCTGTGATTTTCTGATGTTATAACTCAGCTGTTGGTAAATTGCATAATTCTGAAATTTATAACAGCATGTATAAAATTCTGTTTTGAGTGGATTATCGGCTTTTAATCTCAGTGTCTGAGTTATAGGATAAATCAACAGCCCAGACATCTGCTCTGAAAAGTTCTTTATAGGATGTCTAGTAGATGATAGTAGAGATCAGAGTCTGCTTTGTTATCTTTTTGATTTTATGAAGAAAGAGATGTTCTGTTAGGATCTGTATGTATTTGTTTTTGTGAAGGTTGCCTAATTGGAACCTAATCAGACTATATATAGTAGATATAGGGTGGATGATGCAGTACTTTGGTCTTAAGTACTTGCTACGGATTCTTCTAAAACAGCAAGATGTATATTCTGATTTCACAATTGAAATATAGAATATAGTGATTTTTTTCCTGAAAAAAAAAGGTTGTGGGTAGGTGTTTCTTATGGAGTGACATACCCCTTAGCATTATCAAGAACAATCCATTCTCTTAGGAAATATGGGAAGTTGATGTTGTTTTTATTTTTTTGAACTTGGATATAAAGGCCTGCTTATAATGAGTTGATGGGTCCAATCCTTCAAAATGAAGAAAACAATTATATGACCAGATTGAACGAGTTTAAAAACTGTGGTGAATAATTGGCTTCACAGTTATGTCTGATGGTTAAACAAATGGAAAGGAGATGACCCTCTTAATTTCTTAGTTAAATGTCCCATGGGTACAATGTTATTAAATATATTGATGCATTTCCACATGTTCAAGACACCACATTGTTATGTAACTTGTTGGATGAGTCCATCTAGGAGATAGGTGAGGTCTAAGGAGCATGTTGTGCAAGTCATTACAAGTAATGTTGCTAATTATGTGGCAACTAGCAAAACGGTAATGGATAAACACCCCACATTGTTTTAGACTCCATGTGTTGCACGTTGCATTGACTTGATAATGGAGAATATTGGAAAAGTTTGTTTTTTCAAGGAGGTGATCAATAAGTCTAAGGGTATCAACAAATTCATATATAAGCATGCCTCATACTCATCCTCGTGAAGATGTTCACAGGAAACAAAGAGTTGGTGCCTCCTGCTATCACTCATCTTGCTACCAGCGTCATTTCTCTCCAATCCATCCTCAAATCAATTCAAGTTAAAGATGGTGTTTATTTCTAATGAGTGATCGGCTAATGCATTCAGCAAGAAATCGAATGGGCAAGCTATTGCCAGACTTGTTCATCAAGATTCATTTTGTACTGGAATATATGAGGTTTGTGCAGCAAGTAAACCATTGTCAAAGGCTCTTTGATTGGTAGATGGTGAGAAGCCTGCAAGGGGCTACCTGGATTAGGCCATGGATAAGGCTAGAGAAGAAGCTATCCAATCATATTATGAGACAAAGGGTGAACAGGAAGACCTCAGGAACATAATCTTGTGGTATTTGATTGATGATGGAACAATATGTCCATCGTCTAATTCATGCAAAAGCGGGCTACCTCATCCCATCCATTGCTTACTCTTGTGATTTTCTTTTCAATGGTAAGGTTATGGAAGGCTTCTTCGGTTGTGTTCAGAAGAGGTGGCTGTTAAAATAATAGGTGTGCTCGTTTTCACCATAAACAATATCACTATATTGTCACCCAACCATAGGCACAAGGCCACCCCCGAGCACCTTAACCTTGTCAGATAGAATAATTCCAGAAGCAATCACTATAACCAATAGCCAACCAAAGTATCGTACCTCTCTCCAAAGCTAGCGCACCAAGCAGAGAAACCAAACCATAAACCAAAGACCAAGTCACTACAGTAACAATTGCAGCTCTCCTCCAATTATGCGTGCCACTAGTCCTTATGAGGTTGTGAGTGAGAATGTGTCCAAATGAGCTCAAGCGCCCTCTATTTATAGTGCTCCAAGTCAACTAATTGGGTCGACTTCTCTTCCTAGAGGATAATACTTTAATATTAAATATTCTCTTGAGCCGACTTGTCTTATAGGTTTCTTATTCATCCATTAGGGTTTTTCTAGCTTCCCAGAATATTCTAATCTCGTCAAAGGTTACACGTGGAGGTTAATACCTCCCGCAGCTACCATAACATCAACACTCCCTCCTAGCTAGGGAGGTATTAATAGTAATGGTCTTGAGCACAAATAGAGCATTATGTTGGTAGCATCATCCTAGCCACACATGCTATCTCATGAGATCAAATCACGAGCAACATCATCACTATCCATCTAGCTGGCAATCATCTCCAACACTAGTGGTAGTCTCCATGGAAATCAGAACAATGCCATCCAATAGAACCCAACTGTGTCTATCCATAGTAATACACAACTATTGTCCAGTGGTACACAACTACTGTCCAGTGGTACACAACCACTCCTAGTAGCACACAACTACTAACCAGTGACACACAGTCACTACCAGTGGAGCACATCAACCACAGTAGCATATAGCTATTGTCCAGAGACATACAGTCTCCACAACAATCAAATCATATCATCTGATATCATCCTGCATCAACAATGTCATCAGCTGCATCACCTCTAAGTCATACTAGCATGATGAGAATGCATCATATCTAAGTTGTACTGGCGTGATCTAGACTATCATCTACATCATCTCTAAGTCGTACTAGCATGACATATCTAGCATGATGCCGATGCATCATATCTAAGTTGTATGCCATATCTAAGTTGTACTCGCATGATGTAGATCAGTGCCTCACTATGTCATCTCTAAGTTGTATGATCATCTCTAAGTTGTACTAGCACAATATATCTAGCATGATCCCAATGCATAATATCTAAGTTGTATGCCACCTCTAAGTTGTACTAGCATGAGCATATCTAGCATGACACGAGCCCTCTGCATCATCTCTAAGTTGTATGGTCGTGACCATATCTAGCATGATGCAGCTCACCAACATCGTATCTAAGTTGTACTAGCATGAACATAACTAACATGATATCAATACATCGTATCTAAGTTGTATGTCCACCTCTAAGTTGTACTAGCACGATGCTCCTCGGGCCACTGTATCATCAACAACTCCATCCATCTGTATCATATCTGAGTTGTACTAGCATGATCATATCTAGCATGATGCAAGCATCATCTCTAAGTTGTATGATCATCTCTAAGTTGTACTAGCATGATACAGATCCACAGCTCACTGACAGTCCATGATGCCACATATCTGAGCTCCCTCGCAACCGAGGAAGTCATCTCCTCTCTTTCAACCAAGGGAGCAATCTCCATGAGCCCCAGTTTGTCCCTCAAGTATGCAAACTTTATCTTGGACAGAGGCTTAGTCAAAATATTTGTTGTCTGCTCATCAGTGGAGATATACTGGAGAACCACTTCTCCACTTTGGACTTTATCGCAGAGAAAATAGTACTTGATCTCAATGTGCTTCGACCTGTCATGGTACACCGGGTTCTCAGAGAGCTTCACACAGCTCTGGTTATCACAATATATCATGGTCGAATCCAACACCTGATCAAACAGTCCAAAAACTAGCTTATGGAGCCACACTGCTTCCATACAAGCATCACATGTTGAAATATTGTAACTTCGAAGGATATTCTAATTATAATTGAGTTATTATCTTATAGATCAAATCCCCCTTTGTGGATTGATCATGTCGGGTCATGTATAAGACCAAATCCCCTTTTGTGGATTAGTCAAACCATATTTATATGGTGGTATTTGTAAAGTCGGCCCCTAGGGTTTATAAAGTGGTTTTAACCACTCCTGGAAGAAGTCGGCCCTACTAAGTGGAGAGACAAAACCCTAGCACCTTCTCAACTAGTATTTATAAGTGTGGATGGCGCCTCACTTGTTCACTCACTCACTCACACTTCTAGTGTGCATCTTTTGAAGGAAGCTGCAGTTGCAAGGAGAAGAGAGGTGCATGCTCAGTCCTAATTTATTCTTGGTGGTTTGATCTTAGTCTTGGCATTGTATTGGCAATCTATTATTGAGGAAGTTTTTGCAGGGTTTTCTCCCCCATGAGGGTTTCCTAGGATAAAATGTTGTGTACCTTGTGATTGTGTTTCTTTCAGTGATCCTCTTTATGTTGTTGTTTTGGAAATGCATTAAATGCTCTAGTAAATTGAAAATAACCTAATAACAACATTTAAACTTAACATGGTATCAGAGCTTGACTGAATAGAGCACCTTTCATTGGGTATTTAAAAACGTCATTGTTGTCGTACAAGGAGATTAGGGCTTTTTATTGGAGAGGAATTTCTAAGCAAAAACTATCTAGGGAAGTGTGCCCTACCCTAGTGCATCCTTTGGCAGTTTGAGCGCACCTTTTAGTGGCCAGATTCTCTGAAAAGTCAAACCCTAGTTTTTTGCAGGTACTAGAAAACCAGAATACTAGGAAACGAGAACCAGTACCAGAAGTACCAATCCAAATTTGCGCAGGTCAAGTTTCAAGGGGTAGAACTTGGAATTTTCTGAAACGGTCAGCTCCAGCAAACTCGGCTCAGCCCAACGCATCTAGTGCCTGGATCAGAATTCAAAAATTTGAAGTTTGAGAAATTAGGGTTTCCTCATAAAACCCCAAGTTGCAGTTGTAGTTGCAGTTGAAGTACTAATTGCAGTTGCAGTTGCAGTAACAGTTGCAGTATCAGTTGCAATTGCATTGCCAATTCCTTCGTGCCAGTTTCTTTGCACCAGTTGCAATGAAAGCTTTTGTGAAGTGTTGGGACTGATTTTTTGTCCTAGTGCGCCTTACCCTAGCAAATCTCCAGCTACCTTTAAATTACAAGTTGCGGCACCTTTGAAGTTTTTAAAGGTTTGTTATTTACCGTTGTTGTCGGATGGTGCCACTACCTGCCGATACTATCAGAGGTATGTACTTACATATGTTTAAACTATTAGTTTTTAAAAGGTATTTGCAGGAGAAGGGATCTTTTGTCGTAGATCCAGAAGGATCTCAGATCCAGCACATTCAAAGGAACAATGCACCCCAAGTTTGATTATTTTGATATGCATCTATTTGTTATGGCATTATGAACATCTAGGTTGTATGTTGAAGTTATGACCATCATACTAACCATTGGTCAAAATTAAAGTCAAGGTATTAGATTGATTAAAGTTGAGATTATAGAGTTTATTCTCGAACTTAGATTTCTGTCAAGAAAGCATATTATCTCAATACAGAGGACAGGTTGAAGAGAATACTCGTCATCTTGAGTGAAGGAAACTAGGAAGAAAAGCAACAACACTCGTTCTTGAGGACAAAGACTCCAGGTTCCAAGTTTGATTGATTAAGTTGATAAGATTCAAATTTGCACATGTCAAGTTTGATAACTACCTCATTACAAGCAAACACTATAGTTGAGATAGCAATCTTTGAAAAGTTTTATACTTGGTAGCATGTGAGCATATTGAGATAAATGCTTATTACCAGATATAACTAACATCTCTTCTAGGAGAAAATTCTTGTTTTGTTTCCAAGAGGAATGATTGATCACAACACTAGAAGAGTGTTGCTCTCATTTCTTATTATTGTACTTCTTACTTTTGACCCTTGTTTCGGGCAGGTCACAAGTGATAGCTCTAAAGGAGTTACTGTGACAAATTGTCTCGCTATTGTTTTTATTATTATTATAAAGAGTATTATCCTTGTCTATTGTTTCTCCCTTGTTGTTCTTGTTCCAGGCAGGTCATAGGTGATAACCCTGAGAAAGCTATAGTGACGGTTGCAGGAGACAACATATTACATGAGACATGAAGCAGACTATTCAAG
>JZKD02S1691389.1:38145-52297 GCA_000966675.3 Picea glauca
AAGGCTAAGGAGAGCAAGGCGCTAGGGCCTAGAATTGCCTACACCCTAGCATTTTGTCTCTTGAGGTCAAAGTCTAGGAGGACTTAAGTTACTACTTCTCCTATACTTTTTCCCTATTAGACTTTTATGCATCATCATTAATTTGTAGCCTTAGAAGGAGCCGCCCACATTGCCTCCATTTATCCCTAAAAGGCACTAGTCTTCAACCCTTGTTTCTTGACAAAAATCATCAAACTTCAAACTCAATCTCTCTGCCTAATACCCTACTAACCTAAACTAACTTGCTAACCTAGTCTAGGAATACTAACCACTAAGCTGCTGTTGTTATAATCACTGCTACAACCATCATTTTGCAGCCTATCCAAACTTGTTTGACCACTTAAATCAATCTAGAAATTGTATAAGGCAAGGTACAATCAACCAAGACTAAAGTGTGCATCAAATTGCCTTTCTAAATACTTTTCTGAAGATTTTACTACTGCTGTCATTACTTTATTTTTCTGTTGCTACAATTATCATTGGCAACCTGTTAGAGTTTATTTTCTGATTGACATATATCTAGAAATTGTATGAGACAAGTGTTATCATTTCAGGACTTCACCGTATCTTGTCATATTGTCTATTCAAGTGCATTTTCTGGATGTTATTACAACTGTCATTAACTAATTACTGATGCTATATATTTATCACTTGCTTCATACATTGACTGGTAGTAGTCATCTCTATAAACTTGAGGTCTTGTTGAAGCATTCATCATCACTTGTTGCTGCCATAACTTTTGTTGTTGTATTTGTAAGGGGCAGGTACACTTTATTCTCTTTTGCTTCATCCAACAAGACTTAAGTCTTTTTGACTGACCTAGAGAGAGGGGTGGTTGGCCTTACCTTTTCCCTTTCCTCAAACCCCCTAGGTCTTGGGACGTCTCCCTTGGAGTGGATTTATCCTTCTCCTAAAGAGAAAGAGGTACCCTATTGGGGTGACACTGATAGGACTACCTTCGTGTTACGTCAATCTAAGCCTACTTGCGTTCAGGCTTTGGGCAAGTATAGATTGTGCGATAACAATGACTATGAAAGTGGAATTTATAGCTCCTAGAATTTTCTTAGATTGTCTAGATTCTTCTACTATTCTCATAAGATCTCCTTCCAGCAAATCATAAATCCAAGAAAAAATTCCATTGTCTGTCCGTCTGGATCTGGACTCTTACGTTTTTAAAAAGAGGCTAGTACTGTTTTTAATTATTCTTTAGTCACTTCTGCATCCAAATCCTTATTCATGCTGTCAGTGATTAATCTAGGAAAAAGCCTAACAATTTTCATTATTTTTCCTATATTTGATGCTTCCAGGTCTTTGAAGAGATTTTTAAAATGAAGTTTCTCCACTTCTGCAATTTCCTTGAAAGATTTGACCCTGGAGCCATCAACCCTAGAAATTTTTGAGATAGTATTTATATTCTTCCTATTGGATGCATATTTATGAAATAATTTTGTATTATTATCTCCTTCAGCTAGCTAAATGGCTCTGCTCTTGAGCCTCTAAGCTATCTCCTCCTTATCTAATAAATCCTTTTTTTTGCCTTCAAGCTCCTTCAAGGACTGGAATTCAACTTCGGAAAAAAACCCTGGCTTGATTTTGGTCAAACAAAGCTGTTATACTTTCTTCTGCTTCCCTTAGATCCTTTTGAGCTTTTTGTGCATGCTGTGTTGCCCATCCTCTAACCACCCTTTTGAAGCTTTTTAGATTGTCTGCAAATTGTTTCATGGCTGAATCATTTAAGTTTCTTTCATAGACCTTTCAAGGCTTAGTTACTAGAGCTCTAAAATCCTCCTCTAACAACTAGGAGTAATTAAATTTAAAGGGTAAGGGGGGTTTCCTATCTTTAGATTCAATTCGTAAAATAACAGACAAATGGTCTGATAAATCCCCACTACCAACCCATGATTTTATTTTACACCTGCCATATTAAATTTCCTTTAACCCCAGCACCCTGGCAAATTATAACCTAGTAATTTCCTTGCTGTAAATTAATTGCAGCTTACTGAATAAAATGCACAACTGGAATTTTTAACTGGTAAACAAATAAATTAGCAGAAGCAAAACTAGAAATCAAATCTCACACATACACACACAAATTTTCCATTCAAGTCAACTTTTCATTAATAATGGATCCAAGCTTACAAGGGCTTTCCCAACCTGGGAAATAATCTGCCCACTGAGAAAAATAACAAGCTACAACAAACCTGGCAAAAAAAGTCCCTGAAGAATAAACCCTCCTGCTGCAACCCTCTCTCGCTTCCCTCCTGTACGACTGTTGTACGACCTATATGGTCCTTGCTGCGGGCTGTGCGGCGTTTTGTATGGCTTTCCTGCGGCAATAAACCATGTATGGCTCCCTGCTGGGCTGTACAACATGCTGCAAACAAGAACTGGCTGCCCAGAAAAATAGTATGGCCTCCACAATTTTCTGGTTGTTGATATTTTTCTTCTTGGTGAAAACTTGCTTGTGCTCTCCTCCCTTTGAGTTGACCTCTAGGTGAAAGTCTTCACCTTGCTAAGATCTTGAATCATAGTCCTTCTTTTCTCTCTTGATGTGTCTTCTCCTCTCACTTTCGTTGCGTTTATAATCTTGAGTTGTACCCTAACCCTAATCTCCAAAGTGATCTCACCTCACTTGAGATCAATGGCTAAGATTCACTTAATTCACTAATGCCAAAGACTTAGGCATATCATTAAATTAACCTTAGTTAATTATAAAATGACATTCATTTAATAATTACATTATTAAAGTGTATTTCGAAAGTTTTGAGAGGTATTAATGACGATTTCCACATGTTAGACACAAACCAATGTGGAAATACCTGTTCGAGCTACAAACTTCAACACTCCCTCTTAGTGAGGAAGGTACTTTTCGAAGAGCCACCTAGAACTGATTTTCCCTTTGGTCCTGGCACAATTTCACACACATCATCTCGCACCAAGGCATCATGTTGTACTTGTTGGTTTGCTTCCTCTTCAATGACGTTATTCATTAGTGCCATGAAGTTCAAAAACTTCTTTGGAGGCTTTCTCTCCTTGATTGTGCTCCTCAGAGCCTCAACTTGCTCTTGAGCATACCTCAATGTTAGTTCATACCAACTCGGTCTCCTGACATAGCTGGAAGGGAGCAACTCCTCCTCCCCACCTGAAGCCTGACTCCATGAAGTGGAAGTCTATGAACTCTGATCTCCCTTCAGAGCCTTCTACTACTCGTCCTCTGCCACTGACATCGATCCATTCACATCTGAATGGATAAGATCCAAGATCCCCTTGGACCTATGAACATGCTTTCACTGCAACCTGTATAACTTGCCCTCTCTAACCCCAATGCTCATTGCTGTGTCAGGGCTAGCTCTCTTTGGATGTATGAGTACTTGCCCTTTCTTGAACATGATGACAAGACCCCTATCCTCCAAAACTGAGATTGAGAGAAAATTCTTCTTTAGTTCTGGTACATAAAGCATATCGCGGGCCTCAAACGAACCTCTTGACTCTAGCTGGAACACGATTGTTCCCTCCCCCTTCACTGCATACCTGGCATTGTCACCAAGCTCCACATGGATCCCCGAGTCCTTCTCTGTTAGACTGCTGAATAACTTTCGTGCTTCTGTCATATGATGAAATGCACTGCTGTCCAAGCACCAAGCACTCCTTGTGTTGGTGCTGGTAGAGAGGCAGGAGACCAGTGAGAAGTCCTTCTCAATCTTTGTTGCAAACTCATCTCACTATGTCTTTGCTGATGCTGTTGTTTGTGTCTTCCCTAGCCCCTTCTTCTTCTTCGGACACCGTGATGCATAATGCCCAGTCTTTTGGCACATGAAGCACTTGATTTTACTCAAGTCCTTCTTCCCCGACCGTGAGGTTGCCCCCTCATTGTTACCCTTGGAATCCTTTCCTTTACTCTTCTTGGTTTGACTGATCAGAGCCAGGTTCTCCTCTCCATCTTCTTGCTTGTTGGCTTTAGACTCCTCTTGAGTCTCTTCCTAGATGCAATCATCCCAAAGCCTCTCCCAATTGGTAAGTTTCTCTCGAGCACAGATTCCCTTGACAAATGGTTCCCAAGACTTGGGAAAACCATTCAGCGCCACACTTACGAGTTCCATGTCATCCACTTTCTCCCCAATGGCTGCAAGCTAATCAGGTGTCTGAATGATCCTCACGAAGTAACATTGTAACATTGGTAACATTGTCAGATATTGACATCTGGATGGATCTAAGCTTGTTTCTCAAGATCATCTTCCTGTTCAAGTTGTCACTGTGGAACAAATTCACTAGAGCCTTGAGTATCTCTCTAGCCAACTGCTTTTCTGCCATGTGAGGGATCAAATGATTCTTCACAGTGTTCATGATCACTGTCCGGGCTTTGACGTCCTTCTTCTCATGAGCCACCTTCTGAGTTGCATCTTTCGGTACATGAACAACCTTCTCTGTAATCTCCCAAAGGTCATGTTCCTTCAAAAGCAAGGTTACCCTCGCCTTCCATGACAGAAAATTAGATGCTCCATCCAATCGGTCTTCAAATCCGAGATTGGCTACTGACATTACTAGATCTGAACAAAAACAACTGCCGTGTGCTTATTCTGTCAAGTACCCACAAGACTTCACTGCTGGTTTATAGATCTGCAGAGATCTCCTTGCAGATCTGACAGATATGCTGCAAATTGATGTAGAAATGAAATTTGACTCCCTCAGAGTGAAATCTCTGATACCATGTTAAATTTCCTTTAACCCCAACACCCTGGCAAATTATTACCTAGTAATTTCCTTGCTGTCAATTAATTTCAGCTTACTGAATACAATGCACAGCTGGAATTTTTAATTGGTAAACAAATAAATCAGCGGAAGCAAAACTGGAAATCAAATCTCACACATACACACATAAATTAACACACATAAATTTGCCTTTCAAATAAGCTTTTCATTAATACTGAATCCAAGCTTGCAAGGGCTTTCCCAACCTGGGAAATAATTTTCCCATTGAGAAAAATCACAAGCTACAACAAACTTGGCAAAAAAAGCCGCTGAAGAATAAACCCTCCTGCTACAACCCTCTTGCTGCCCTCCTGCACTGCTGCTCTGCTGTATGGCTTCTGTACAGCCTGCTGTACGATCCATTGCTGTACAATCTATACGTCCCCTGTTACATGATGTACGACCTTTTGTGCTACTGTCCTGCGGCAATATGACCTTGTACGACCCCTTGCTGGGCTGTACGGCCTGCTGCAAACAAAAATTGGCTGTCTAGAAAAATAGTACGGCTTGCTGTCCCTGTTGGTACGACCTCCACAATTTTCTAGCTGCTGATATTTTCTTTTTGCTGAAAACCTGCTCGTGCTCTCCTTCCTTTGAGCTGTTCATCTTGAATCACAATCCTTTGTGATTCAACACTTGAGAAAAAGTCCTCCTTTGTTCTCTTGATGTGTCTTCTCCTCTCACCTTGGCTACTTTTATAACCTTGAGTAGTACCCTAACCCTAATATCCAAAGTGATCAACAATTGAGATTAGATTTCACCTCACTTGAGATCAATGGCTAAGATTCACCTAATTCACTAATGCCAAAAACTTAGGCATTTCATTAAATTAACCTCAATTAATTATAAAATGACATTCACTTTAATAATTAAATTATTAAAGTGATTTTCCAAAATTCAGAGAGGTATTAATGACAATTTCCACATGTTAGTCACAAACCAATGTGGAAATATCCATCTGAGCCACAAACTTCAATATGCCATCCATTATATGATTAGATACAAAAAATCTATCCAATCTCTTTGAGATTCCATTTCTTCCTCTGCTAGACTTCCTTCATGTAGTAACTAATTTGACAGACTGGACTCAAAAAAATGGGAAAAAATAAGCTAGAGGGTCACTTCTAGCAATTTCACCCCAAATCTTCTTCTCGCTGAGGGTAAGATTGATATGTCCTCCTCCTATAATATGATCGCCTTTTAGTATCTTGGAATTTCCTAAACCTTTTCAATAAGGCTTTTTGTCCATGTAGGGTCCATAAAGATTTATTATTCTAAAGACCCTCCTAAGTTCCTTGGAATTCAGTTCGATGACCATACCTGCAGGAATTTTTTTATAGATTAAATGTCTAGTTTTTTTATTCCAATTGGTGGCCAATCCACCCGACAATCCTTCAACATCCACCGAGCAAAAGTCCTAGTCTTTCATGATAGCATACGAAAAATTTATTGCTTTCAATCCTAGGCACATTGTTTCTTGAATCATAAGAACATCAGGTTTAACATAGCTACTAGTCTTTTTAGGGCTTGCTGCTTGGGGGCACCCCTGACCCCTCTTGAATTTAAGGTTAAGATAATTATCTTGGAAGTTGGAACTAATTTCAGGGTCTTGCTTGCTCTAAGGATGCCATTAATAGTAGGTTGTTTCCCTTCCTTGACTTTCTTCTTGGCTTGGGATTTTTCTAGAGAAAGTTGAAACATAAGATTTCCTTCCTACAAGATTAGGGTTTAACTGGTCTAATGCCAATCCTCGTACCCAAACCCCAAAATCTTCCACAACTTCCTTCATTGACCTTAACTGGTAAGTGGATTTTATAAAAGGTTTTGGTATTTTCTTCCAATCTTCTTTTTCCTGGACCATCAAATGTGAAAACATTTCTAATGGACTCTTTTCTTTAGACTATTGAGAATCTGATTTATTCTTCTCCAGTTCGTCGTTTGGAAACATGGTTGATTCTACATTCCCTTTACCAAGGACCGAGGAATCATCAACCCCTAGGAAGTAGATTATTGGGCTTTTCACAATTTTAGGCTTACTCCTTTGAGACCTAGAGGATTTAGGGTTCCTAACCTTAAGACCTTCATAATTTAAAGGATCATTACCCTCCCACCCATCAAAAAAAGAGGGAATTTGATGTATTCCTTTAAAACATTGTGAAGGAACTAAGTTAGGCTTACCTTCATCCTCTGCTATTGGAATTTGATCATGAGGCTCCAAACTAGTTCCTTGAAGCTGCTCCTCGACCTTCATGATCTTTAATGGATTTTGTCCAAATTTTGCCTCCACTGTGGTTCGAGTCTCAAAAGCTTGCCTCCTCCTTACCTACCTTCTTCCAATAACACTGGATATATATTTGCTTCACTGATTTGGTTTTTTTCTTGACCCATATCTTGTTTTGCCATTCAAAACTCCTCCTACAATATATACAATCCTCCCACAAATGACTTATATGATGGCAAGCATTGCACTTGAAGGGGATCCTCTAGTATTTCTAAGTAAATAGCGACCGATCCCATTTCATTTCAATATTTGCTAGGAGACCTATTAAATCCATTTCCACTCATAATTTAAAGACCCTACAATCTTCTTTAACCTTGCAATTGTCCTCAAAAGCGATGAAACAATTCATTGTATTCAATATACCTTCTAGGATTGTTTTGTTCCATAATTCCATTGGGAATTCAGGGAGCATCACCCATATTTGTTGTATATAAGTTGGCTTTGATCTAGGATCGAAGCTTGGCTTCCATTTGCGAAGGCTTAACCTTGAAGGACCGCATTGCCATTCTTTTTTGAGAAGAATGCCAATATCAATTCCATTTTTTAAAATGAATCCTATCTACCTTTAAACTAACAAATGAAAAATTGGAGAGTAACTCGTTACTTCCCGAACTCTCACTTATACGTGTAAAAGATCCAAGCACAAGGTGAAAACCCAAGGGCGCAACTTAGAGGGGCTACCCACTGTCACCTCAGTAACTCCCTTTCTCACTTTAGGTTGGCTCTTCTCCAACACAAGGGGGAATCCCCGTGTTAAATTGCTAAGGCTATAACAAAGAGGCTTAAGGTGTGGTGAAGAGATAGCTTTGCAAAACATTGTTTTTGTAGCACAGTAAAATAATGGGGTGATGAAGGACAATGGACCAGTGCCTATCCAATGTTAGGCAAAATGGACTCAAAAGGTCAAACTAAAGAGAGCAAGTTTATGAATGGTTAAGACAGATAGAGCGATGCCACAATAAGCCTTAACTTGTTACTAAATGACGTAGAAATAAACTTGGAGGGGACCTTAATGGTGCCACACTCAAACAACACTATGAGTATGAGGGTGCATCCTACAATGAAGTGTTAACTCAACAACAACTCTTAAAAAATGATAGATGTAAGACAACACATTCAGAAATAAGACATGAAAGGAGATTAAAAGGGGAGAAATCCTCACATACCCTCACATTAAAGTTTTAAACCCTTCCAACATGGTAAATATACCCTTCCCTCGTGGCCTCTCAAGCAAGTTCTTTGCAAGTATCTTCTAACATCTACAACAACAATTAGAAATGAAAGCAAGCTTCACATATGAATATAGAGAACCCTTAACTTTCCATGATGCCTTCCAAAAGATATACAACGAGGCTCCAAGAGGAGAGACTCCTCACAATTCCAACCATGACAAATGACGGAGAGAGCTACTCTTTGAATAGAGTTGAGCTCCATCTCCATTTACAATAAAATAATAATTGTGTTCCTAGATCCATTAGTTCTCTAAGGAATAACAATAAAATAGCCTTCTCAACTAGAATGATTGTGTTCCATTGAGATCCACTTTCTCTCTAAGGAATAACAATAAAATAGCCTTCTCAACTAGAATGATTGTGTTCCATTGAGATCCACTTTCTTTTTTAAGAAGAAACAATAAAATACACTTGGAGTTATATAGATACATCCTTATCTCCAAGGAAAACCGTTAAATAATCTTCCCTCACATAACCGACTCATGGGATTAGTCAAACAATAATAAAATAATGAGATGGTTATGCCATGTGTATCCTCCCAAGGTGGATGCCTCCTTTAAAGATAGCCTCAAAACACCTAAAGCTTTGCCCTATGTGCAAGGCATCCACCATGTTCATACATTAATTTCACTCTTCCCAAATAACCAAAGCGCTCAAGCAACAAAGGTGGGGCGTTTCTCAAAAAATTGGTCAAAATGCAGCGAGAATTTGAACGTGGCAGATTTGTGACCACTACAACTTTCTCAATATTTGTTGGAATTTCTATTATAATCACAATTTGGAAATTCCGCAGCAAGTCTACATCTATTGGCACTGATCTAGCAACAATCTAGGTCCTCTGTTGAAATATATCTACTCATGAGCTAGGATGCCCCTCCAAAAGTGGATCTCATGGATAAGTGTGCAAGCAATGGTCCAATGTTTGTTAGAACAACTCTTCAAACATAGGGCGACCTCAACATGTGCGCCAACGCATAGATCCATGTTCAAGATTATCAAATTAATCTGCTAGATCCATAAAGCAAGGTTACAAACCCATAAAACAAGCTATATTATGTGAGCATGCTTCAACATATGTGCAAATAAGAGGGAATCAATGGAGCACTCCACTAAGAATGGTACTTCAACTTGATCCATGTACTAAGAGTATCAAATCAAGTAAAGGCATCCACACAATGAGGCTCAAACCATGCTACACCATGTCAAACATAATTGTTGAGAGGGCTAAAAACTATCTAGAAATGAGTGTACCGGAAGAACACTCTTCTCAAACAAGGAGTCCATCATGCCAAGATCTCATCCTCGTGTCAAACCAATCCATAAGCACTAGGGCATCCATCCAATGTAGCTAAGTATCATCCAATATCATCAATCCCTATCCAATGTGAGGGCTAGATCAATCATAAGACAAAGTGCTAGGGTGGAGTGCTTACTCCAAATGAAGTGGGCATATGCTAAATATACCATTACTATGCCAATCATGCGCATTTGACCTAGGGTGTTTCCCCACTAGGAATTCCCAAACCATATAAAACACATCAAATACATCAATAAATATGTTGGAACTGTGTGAAAGGGGGTCAATGTGCTAGGTGCTCTCCAAATGAATGCAATCAACCATGTGAATGTGCAATCCTCATGTAGAATAGACCCCCATGTGCTAAGGAATCAACCTCTCGACGAAATGTACCACCCCAACATATAAACCATGTCCTAGAACCCAATCACGTGATGACTAGAATGACATAAAAAGACAGGACCATGTGGAACACCCCATCCCAGTGACAAATCAATAAGATAACACTAGCATGCACTATCACTTGGATGCTCCAAGAACAATATGATGCCATGTCATGACCTTACATCACCATTATCCAACTCCCTAGGGACTAGAGCCATCATACATGAACAAAGGTGTAGCACTCCATGGCAACACCATGATGAGGTAGCATGCTCCATAACCATCAAAATACATACCAAGAGGATGATCCATCAATCAAAGGCATGGAACATGAAGAAAACCAATAGATGAACCATGACCATGACAATCAACGAAGGAGAAAATGAGTCTCCTCCACTAAGACACCATCCACTCAAATAATATGTAGTGGTATACCCTTAATCCATCAAAATTCCATATGTACCACTAATCCATCAAAATTCCATATGTACCACGCTGCAAACCCATACGTTGTGATGAAAATCACAAGTGAAACCTCATGCCATATGAGGTGTAACATACCCCATAACTGGCTTCCATCTTTCCTCCATACACCCTTTCAAAGATTCACCCTTCACATTTTTCCCCATAATTCGACCAATAATTGCCTTCCCCTTCAACCCTTCGATCGTAGACATCCCAACATCAATACTTGTGATCATTTTGACTCTATTTAACTTAGGTCTTATACATGTCCTCTTTTTATTTTTTTGGGTCATCCCCTGACATAGGACCTCCCCTGACATAGGACCTCCTTTTGTATAGGGTTTTGGTTACGGTTCCTTCTCAGTTCTGAATAGTAAAAGAGGTCCCCTATGTGCCGTGTTTCTTCAAGAGATTACTGTAATTTCCGACCCCTAAATCAAATCTCCCTCCCTTTGCAGAAGAATTTGCAAAGGCACCTTGTAGAGAGGTATGGCTCATCGATGATGACGAATTCAAGTATAGCAGAAGAAACCTTAACAGTTTTCAGACGACCCAAGCTTGTGAACTCAGAAGGAGAAAAAACTTCCTTGGAACTGGCAACACATACCCTTACCTATGTTGTCCTATTTAAGTTAATTTCATCTATATGCTCCCTCGCCAAGTGTCCCAGCGCTTAAGATATTCGGATCCGGATTAGTGAAATGTACATCATCTTTAAATGTCTCAGACTTAATAACCTCCTGATGTGATCTGAAAACTGAAGTCAGGCTTGGAGAGTCATCTTCTCCGTAGTCTAGTAATTCCAGGTCCTCCTCCATGTTGTCATAGACCAAAGAAAAACTCACCTTCTAGATCGTGGTTAGAGCCTGCAGAAACTCTAGATCTTACCGAAGTCTCCTTCCATCCAAGTAGATCGCCTACCTACCCACAACCTCGTGTGCTTATGCATTTTCCTTTTTTTTAAAGAACTGAATGAGTTGAGGTTGTGCCTTAGATTCTGTTCTTGGAACAAAGAAAGATGATATGGGTCCTGTAGAAGGTGAAACAGTCAAATGCATCTCACTTGTCCACCCCTGATGTGCTTGTAGGTCCCCTTGCTACTCCACTCACTTCAACTTCAAGCTGCAAAGCTTCTTTGCCTTCTTTCATCTTCTTCTTAAGTTCTTTAATAGTTGCAAAAGCTTGTCGCTGAATTTCTGGGGAAATTTTTTAAATGTCTCAACATCTTTCCTTGGGATTCTCATAAGGTGGCATTTTAGATGATAAATCCCTCCTAACAGAACTTGACTGAATATTGTATTTTACCTTGTTTCGACTCCCTCTAACAGGGTCTCCATGTGCCCAAAAAGCATCCAATTGCTTCAGCTGCTGGTGGAAGATAAATGCAACCCAGGGAAAAATCAGCGATCACATCCCACCAGCGATCACATCTATGATCAATCTCTCTACAAATGTTCAAGATGCACAATCAATACTATCCTCAACGTTGGAAGCTCCATCCATTAGTTATAACTGAAACTGAGCAAGGCTGCCATTCCTGTAAACCCTTGAGTTGCATCTCAACCAAAACAGACCAGCCAGTAGTCATCAATCTATCAAAGATTGAATCTGCCCATCTCGGGCTCTGAAAATTGGCAAAGAATCAAATGGTTAAGCATGCCTATCACAGGCATCGGTCCACAACAAGTGCTGGCATGTACTGGAGTCTGGGACAAATCAACCACCTATCACAGGTCCCCTTGGGCATCAAACCCACTGAAAATAAATCCAGGCCAACCATCAATGAAGTAGAACACACTGGGATTCACTGGAACAAATCAGCCACTATCACAGGTCCTCCTGGGCATCTCACCTTCTGAAAATAAATCCATACCAGCGATCAATCAAGTAGATCCACCACCTATCACGTATGTGACCTCTTGTTTGTGTGACAAAGGACCCCTTCCTTGCAGTGATTTGACTGCTTAGTCTATTGAGATGACTGCTTAGTTGAATGTTAGATGGTTGGTCAGTTATGTGGAGTCTATTTAACAACCTCCGAACATTAGAAGAATAAGTCTTTGATATATTGTAATTGGTTTCCATATGAATAAAGTTCTTTAGTACTTGCATCTCTCTCTTTGCAGATAAACCTGAAGACAAAGAAATGATACATCAGACCAATATAGGATTATATTTAGGAATATCATAAGGGCAAAAGGATTAAGTCTTAAGAGAACCAAGTATCGGGATCTGAAATATGGTATAGTATAATAAATAAAAATAGCTAGTTATATACATGTGTATTATAAATAAAAATAGCTAGTTATATACATGTGTATTATAAATAAAAATAGCAGGGTGTTATTATGGGACATGCATAGACATGTTTTTCTCTCTAGTTTAGAAAAAATGCTGAATAAACACAGAATCATAAACCACAATGCAATAATTCAGATTAATTTATGAACATTACATTCCATTCATTAAATATATCTTAGAACTAAAACCAAATAAACATCAACATGCCATCAAGGGAGCTGTTTCATCATATAGTGCACCATAATCAGAAAACTGGTTTGACAGAATATCCTTACAGAATCTTACTTGCAAGTTGGGCCATTTTGCCAACTTAAAATTTTCTGAATATTCTTTGTGATAGGAAGCACTTAAGAGGCTGACTCCTTAGACCTGCGTCAATATATTTTATCTGCTTGGCTGTCACCTATGTCCTAGATCTCCAATTATCATGATTTAGAGGTCTAATTACTATTTATGCATGATTTACATAACTTAACCAGACTTACCAGATCAATTCAGCTGGGTTCTTCTCATTGAGCTATTTAGTCTGGTTCATGTCTCATTTGATTTGCTTTCTATCCAATGCTTTCTATCTCTATCCTGTTGGCTTCTTCTCGAAAATTTAATTTGCCCACAATAATTTATTAAATATTTTCATTATATAAGCACATTAAATAAGGTTCCATCTTGAAAGAAGAGAGGTATATTGGAATCCATAAGAATTCACTAAATTACTAGTAAATGCTCCTATCAGTTTTTGAGCCCAGTTTTTCTTGAGGAAGGTCCAAAGGATCCTCTGGCCATGAGACGTTTTTGACCCAAGCAAATTGAGTTATATGCAGTAGAAAATGTTTTACTAACTATGGTGAAACCTCTGGTGATGTTGATTTTGAAATTAGAACAGTTTAATACTGTTTTAATTTTCAAACTGCATTTTAACTAAAACAGAATAGAAATTGCCATATCAGCCTTGCATGGGGCTTTTTATCCTTGATGGTAGATACTTATGCCAGACTTCTTTATTACCTGCTCATCACGTGACTAGTTAAACTTCTAATCTTCAAATTATTTACTATATTCGTTTCTTTTAGAGTAAATGTTGTGCTTGAACAATTTTTGTACAAAGTTGCAAGTTAAGGTGTGGATTCAAATAGAGAGCTGAAGTATTAACGCTATTTTTCCTGATTAAATATACACAGAAGTTCCAGGGTGGAGAGGGCAAAGACTGCTTGGGAAAATGAAATCATTCACTGAATGGGATAGTTCTGCAAAATATGCAGCATCATCTTCTGCAAATAACGAGGGTCAAGGACCACCATCTGGAAGAGGAGTTACTGAGGATTGTTCAAAGGCTATTGAGGTAGATGAAGAAAGCTCAAGTCATTGCAAGGACAAAATAAACGGTTTGCATTCATGGAGAGAATC
>JZKD02S1691389.1:87042-111222 GCA_000966675.3 Picea glauca
TTTTTTTTTAGCCTAGAAAACCCTAGGTATTTTACATAATTTGACACATAACCTGGCAAAATTGTTAAATACTAACTCTCTGTTTTCATCATAGCTGATAAATCTACCCAGAACATTGACAATTACCTCCATGACCTCCATTTCCCATAAATGAGTTGGAAGATTAGGGAGTCTAGACTCTAACCCACACAACAGTGGTCATCGTGGGAGTTAATCTGGAACCATGACTTCAAAAAGGTCAATGCTGCTCCTTAACCAGGGTCCCTTTTTGAGGACTTACTTCTTATTCTCAGGGTTTCTATAAACGAAGAAACCCTGTGCATACAGATGGCCATAAATCATTGAACCTGCAGATCAAAGCTTTTTCTCTATAGTCATTCATATCTACAAGAAGTTTTTCTTTGTATGAACTTCCTTGGATCTTTCCACACGAAGATCCACTCCAGAGGTGGTCTTCTCAATGATCAATTATAGACTCGTAGAGCAGATCTTAGCTTCATTCTCTTTTACATGTCCTTGAAAGATTGAAGTATCTGGGGCCGGTTAATCTCATTTTCTGTAGAAGATCTCCGAGATGAAATCGGATTTGGCTTTGATGGAAGGGAAACCCTATTAGAGGATTGGAAAGGAATAGAAGATAGGTCTTGAAGAGGCCCTAAATATGGGGCAGTTTTGTGGGGAGGAGCCCCTGAAGCTGCTGATTTTACTAAACCCTTGTGGGGTGAGATGGATGTACTATGTAGAAGGGGCTGGATTTGTGGAGCGGAGTCCAATATAGCAATGTTTTAAAACTCGGACTTGGACTCAGAATCGGCCGAGGGTCAACTTGGAATCGGATTGACTATGACCGATTTGATTTCAATGACTCGGTTTAGTTAAAAATACATAAAATATTTAAATTTTAATGAAAAATTATATTTTAAAGATTCCAAACCATGATTCCAAAAAATGATTGAAACTTTGAAGAAAGCATTATGAGTAAATGAAAAAGTGTCGATTTTTAAGCATCTAATTTCAGATCTGAAAATTACTTCCAAGTGACTTCGAACAGTAAACCCTAGGGATGTTATCACTGAATAATTTTACACTGAAATTATGACAGAAAATTACAGCGGAAACATAAGGAACAGAGAGAAACCATCCATGCACAAGATACACAAATTTTTGTTCCGTAAATTTTCCACATTTAGAATTTTTGAGGGCAAAACCAGCCCTCTCAGCAAATTCACAAAATCAGCAAAACCGAGGACAAAACCAGTCCTCTCAACAAAAAATACAAATCAGTGAAAGCCTGGAAAATTCCCAATTCACTTGCAAACCTGCTGACGTCACCTGTACGACTTGTTGATATCCACTGTACTGATTGTATGGGTTGCTGACATCAGCCCTACGGACCTGTCACATGCCCAAAAAACTTGCACGTGCGGCATGCTCATACCACACTTGCGGCCTAGTTCTGCCCTTTTTTGTCACACGTGCGGCTGTATTTCTCTCTCCTCTCACGTGTGAACTCACATGTGTGGCCTCCTCCTTGGTAGAAAATCAGAAAAACAGAAAGACCAGAAAACCCTAGGCTAGATTTGCCAAAGTGCAGAATTTCCTTGTTGAAATTTTCACCCCAATCTCCTTAGCACAAGTGCTCACTCACTTATGCTAACTCCATAATATCACAATAAGATGTCACAATTATCCTCACATTGCCTTTCCTTTTATAGGAGTCCAAATTGAGTTTAGAAGCCCTTAACTTACTTTAAGGAGCCTTGCACGAAACTCAACATTATATTAGGATTGTTTATTCCTCCATGCGGGTGTGAAGCCCCAACATGTGGCTGTGAAGCCCCAACTCAATGTACAAGGGGTTTTCACCAAAACAAAAAATGTGATGTGAGTGCCAATGAAGATTCTTACATGCTTGACACCAAGGCCAATGTGAGAATACATGCCCGAAGCTACAAAACATCAACACTCCCTCTCAGCGATAGAGATATTCTCACCCACTCCATTATCACCTGGAAGTAGCTCTGTCTCCTATATTGGAAGTGGTTCTGCTTCCCACACTGGATTTGCTAACACAACTGCTCTCCAATCCACTTGATTGGTTGCTCTGTCTGTCACCGAAGCAAATCCTACTGTATGACATGGACCCTTCTTGGAAGACACCATGCTCTTACAAGCCTCTGCCGCTTCTGAGCTTCCTGCCTGGCTTCCTCAACCCATGACACCTTCCTGATAGTCTTGGAAGACTCCTCTCTCCCACCTGAACCTGAAGGTTGACTTCCTCTGGATTGCTGATTTTCCCTCTGAGCCTGTTGACTCCCTTTGAAGTCAAACTCCCTCTAAATCTGCACAACCTTCGGAGCTACCTGCTCCTTGACCTTTGTCACTCTGTTACTGCCGGCCATGGCTTGATAGGTTGGCCCTTTAGCCTATACAAGTTTCTCTCTCTAACTCCAAGAACCACTGCTGTGTCAGAGCTAGATCCTCCGGGCATGAATAACACATGTCCATCCTGAAACAAAACCGCATAGCCATTCTTTTCAATAACTGAGACTGAGAGCACACTCCTCTTGAGTTCTGGCACACATAACACATTTGTCACCCTAAACACATCTGTTGTCTCCATCTAGAATGGCACTGTTCTAGATCCCCGCACAGCGTGCTTGGTGCCCATACCAAGTTCCACAGACAGATCTGAGTTGGTCTTTGTGAAGCTCTCGAACAACTCTCATGAACTTGTCATATTGTCATGAGGCTCCACTATCCACCAACAAAGTCCCATCACCGGAAAGTGTACCAGAAAGGGCAGAGACTAATAGGAACTCTTTCTGAAGCATGTCTGCAACCTCATCAACCTCTGTCGTTGATCTCTGTTGCATCCTTACCACTTTCTTTCGTTGTGGACACTGTGAAGCATAATGACCATACTCATGACAAGCAAAACACTTGACCTTGCTAAGGTCCTTCCTCCTCGGTTCTGGATATGCCTCTCTCTCTGGGAGAACCTCCTCTTTTGCCCTTCCTAGTATGAGCAACCGGAGCCTAATTCTCATCATTGCTGCCTTTTTGCTTGCCATTCCTGGACTCTATTCGAGCTTTCCTCCTAAATGCAATCGATCCATAGTTTATCAAAATCTAGCAACTTCTCTCGTGCATAGATCCCCTGCACAAATGGTTCTCAAGATCCGGGAAGACCATTCAAGTCACATTCACCAACTCTGTGTCATCAACTGCCTCACCAATGGCTACAAGTTGATCACGAATCTGAGTGATTCTCATGAGGTAGCTAACAACTGTATCTGAACTGGACATCTCAACAGCTCTGAGCTGGTGCCTCAAGATTAACTTTCGACTTGCATTCCCACTTTGGTACATACCCACCAAAGCATCAAACATATCCCTTGGCAGCCTTCTTCTCGGAAATGTGAGGAATCGGGTGATCCTTCACGGAATCCGATAACATCCGCTTGGCCTTCACTTTCTTCTTCTTACGAGCTGCCAATTCTTGTGGATCATTAGAACTTGGAACCACTGACTCAACATATTCTTTGAGATCATTCTCCTCCAAGAGAAGAAGAATCCTGGCCTTCCAAGCCCGAAAATTTGTTGCTCCTTCCAACATGTCCTCAATTTTAAGAGTGCTCACTATTGTGACCTGCCCAAAACAAAACAAAAATCTGCAGCAACCTGTGTCTCAAGAGATGATCCTTCTCTCTCTTTAAAGCCTCAGCTCTGATACCGTGTCAATTTTTAAGCATCTAATTTCAGATCTAAAAATTACTTCCAAGTGACTTCAAACAGTAAACCCTAGGGTTGTTATCATTGAATAATTTTACACTGAAATTATGACAGAAAATTACAGCGGAAACATAAGGATCAAAGAGAAACCATCCATGCACAAGATACACAAATTTTTGTTTTGTAAACTTTCCAGATTTTTAATTTTTGCGGGCAAAACCAACCCTCAGCAAATTCACAAAATCAACAAAACTGAGGACAAAACTAGTCCTTTCAGCAAAAAATACAAATCTACAAAATCTCGGAAAATTCCCAATTCACTTGCAAACCTGCTGACGTCACCTGTATGGCCTGCTGACATCAACTGTACGGATTAGGAGGAGGAGGCCAGCTTGTAGGGGGGCTGCTTGGAAAATATCCTCTGCAGCTGCTTAAATTTCAACATATTATACTCTAGTAGATACTGGAAGCAAAAGACCTGGCTGAGACTATTAAGTCTGGATACTGAATTCCTAATCTCTTTTGTTATCTGCCAAAGTATATTCAAACTTTGTAACTCCTGTGGTATGGGTAAAGCCACTATATTTGACTAAATATAAATTAACAGTTTCAATTAAAAAAAGAAATACATAGTTAAGGTGGACGGAAGCACTTGTACAGTCTTGAGTTGCTTGACATTTGTGATTGTTAAGCTTACCTAAGTCATGGAGCAGCAACTATTATCACAAAAGGCTAGCACATTACAGGAACCAGGGGCTTAGTTAACAATCACCAATAGGAAGGTAGGGCATTACTGGAGTTAATCAATTGGATAAAACAGTGATTTTGGTTTTCTGTTCTAAGCAGGCAGGAAAAAGAATTTGGGTTTGCTGTTTTATATTTCTGAACAGGAATCATTAGGCACTAATCATTGGGAGCAGGTTATATTATTTATTCGTTAAAACTTAAAACAGGTGGTTCAGAAACCATAATTTATTAGGTTGGTTCGAACAAACTTAAGTAATGTATCTCTTACTATGAGGATTACATAGTTTAAGTATTCCTTAATGATACTGTTTCTTATACATGCCTCAGATAATGCTGTCGTTTTAGAGTTTCTTCATGCATAGAGATCCATATCACTTAGAAAAGTGACATACAGATTAAAATAAATATGATTAAATTTGTCATTATTTGGTTTGATATTTGCTGTTGTTGTGGGAGTATTGTCTGTTCTCTGTGCTGGAAATTTTTGTAATATTGCCTGTTCTCAGTGCTGGAAACATTTGTATTATAAGTGCTGGTTAATTTTTGAGTAGGCAAAGGAGGTGCAACAGTTGCGTTTGAGAAAAAGGGCAGAAGCTGAACGTATGCTAGAGATGGAGAGACGTCAAAAGCGGCGTCTTGAAGAAATTTGGGAAACCCAGAAGAAGGTAATGAATCATAGTCTTTCTTTTCCCATATTTTCAACAAAGCTATGAAGAAACATCTCCTCTAGCTCTTTGTGAATATCCCTCTCTATTGAAGTTGCAAGCTATGTAATTTCTTCTCTCCAAATACTGGAGACTGCCCAAAGAAAAATGTAGTTTTATCACTTATGTACAGAATCATTTATGTTAGTCATGTTTCTCTCTTGCCTGAAACGGATTCTATTACAGGAGGAGCAAACAATGGATCTGAAAGAACAGTTTCGTGGTCAAATAACTTCAGAACTTGAAGAAATAGCATCTAGTTGCAAAGATATGGCTTCATTGCTTCGGCGTTTAGGAATCCCAGTAGGGGGAGGAAACTTTCCCTCATCACAACAGGTACATGGTCTTTTTTGATTAATGTCATTTCTCATGTATTTATAACAATTATATGCTATAATATATAATCAGATGAAAGCATTTTGTCTTCCCATTCTTTTCTCTTTTTAATATTAGTCTTGCTCTTTTTGAGTTTGCAACTCATACTTTATGGATTTTGATTTTACATATGAAAAGAGGCAAACTAGACATGGCATGAACGACCTTGGGAACTCATTCTACGGCATACTCTAGTTGGCTACAATATTTAGCATCTGTTTGATTTACTGGGATTCCTGTTCCTACTATTGAGTAACTACCTTATGTGGTATGCTGATGGAGGCAAGGATAAATTCTTTTTGATCATGACCAAGAATGGCTTGCTCTATGTTTAACTCTAGAATTATGCCCATATGCACCTAGGTTTGCGTTAGTCGTTTTGGGGAAAAAGGAAGTTCCTCTAGATGTCAAGGGGTTAATATATAACCATATATATTGATATAAGCATTTCCAAATTTGCATGCCAGTTCGATTTCAACAAGCAAGACATTTGGAAGAAATTTGTCAATGTTGAAAAATCTGAAAAAAATCTTCATAATGTTCAACAAATACTCATATCTATGTTTCACAATTTCCTGAGAGGAGCTGTCTGATCTTGTAGCAAACCACCCTCTCTGCCGGTGACTTGATGGAATCTGGCAATGCAAAATCTCAAATTTAGCAATGAAAAAAACAATGTTCAACCAAGTCTCTGGGATGCGGGGACGTGGGTGCGGGGAGACTCACATGGGGGATGTGTGGAAGTACCCCCAAATTTTAGGGATTTTAGGGGACTAGGGGACGTCACATATATCATATAAAAAATAAAAAATAAAAAATAAAAAATAAAAATTTTAAAAATAAAAATAATAATGATAAAATCTCAACAATAACAATTCAATGTTCATCCCATGCAAATTCATCAGTGAACACTAAAATAATAACACTACTAAATTAGTAAATTGAAAAATCAAATTTGTAAATGATATAAACTATTAAACATGATTCAAAATTCAAATTCAAATTCAGTAATGAAATACATTGATTCATAAATCATAAATGAAAGTTGAAACATAAATAGTAAAATAAGAGATATTGATACATTGATTTAAAAATTAAATTCACCATTCATCATTCTAGAATCTAATTAATTAGTACTAAGCAAAATACTAAATAGTAGATACTAAAGTCTGAAATAGTAAATTGGAATTACTCAAACTCAAAAATTTAAAATAGTAAAGAGTGACGAGTCAAGGTTTGAGGTCATTATTATCTAGAGTCAATGAACATTGAAAATCAATTTTAAAATCACCATCATGGAGTCAATCTCATTGACCGGTCCTCTACATCCATCTCCTGCATGAAGCCATCATGGCCATCAAAGGGAATGTCACTATTTGTCTCTGGGTCAGGGTCACTCTCATATAAGATGTCATGTGATAACATATAAGTTATTAATTGTGTTTTAAGTTTTAATTTTTAAACTTTAATTGTGTTTTAATTATTTAGCTGTTAAAATTTAATAAATTAATTGTGTTTTAACTTTTATCTTTTTTTTTTATATATATATTTGTTTTTGAAGTTTTAAATTTTTGTTTTTTTTTTTAAATTTAAACTTTTGTTTTTTAAATTTTAAATTTTTGTTTTTTTAAATTTAAACTTTTGTTTTTTAAGCTTTATCAGGAAAAAAAATTCGGGGGGATGCCCAGGAGTCTCCCTTTGGGGGGGACGTCCAGAAGTCCCCCTTTTCAAAGGGGGACGCCCATGAGTCCTCCTTTTGGGGGGGACATCCAGAAGTCCACCTTTTCAAGGGGGGACGCCCAGGAGTCCCTCGTTTGGGGAGACTCGTTCCCCACCTTGGGGAGTCACAACTCCCCAAAAAGGGGACGTGGGAAACGTCTCCCTAGGAGTCCCCCTGTCCCGGGGATGTGGGAAATGTGGGGGACGCGACCCCCACCTTGGGGGACGCATCCCTGTGGAACACTAAAAAAAAACTGTTTTTTTGCAATTTTTGACATTGCAGATCAATTCCTCGGTCTCCATTTCCATCTTGGCACCTCAATATTGCAATTTCTGCAAATCTAAATCTGCAATTTCGAAATTCAGGAAAATTTCTTCCCAGGTTTATGAAAAATATCCACAGGAATAGGGGTTCTGTTTGCTACACAATTAACTTATTCTGTTCCTGAAATGGAGGTATGGCTAGTGGGGGACGTAGGAATGGGTGTCCAGATCCACTGGAAACTCCCCCCAAATTTCTAGGGAATGACAAGTTGGGAACAATGAAAAATATATGAAAAAAGTTTGAAAAAGAATCCAAAAAAAAAAACAAAAATACCTAGGAATTTTAATAATACTCATGTATATCTATATCAACATATATGTTTTGAATAATAAAAAAATCCTTTGACAGTTAACAAGAGCAAAATATGTACATGGATAGCTTTTTATACAAAAAGAATTGGGCTGCAAATGCAGCCACAACATATTCTTTAGGAAGAAGGCTTTGTCCTTGTCCGAAGTCTCATCCAACTCTTTCAAATGCTTCCAAATCTCTGCTGAAGTCTCCCCTGTTTGGACCTTAGGGATCATTTCTTCTGTCCAAACATCTCCAATGGTGCTGTGCCACCGTTTTGGTCTTTTCTTAGGATCTTCCCTATCGAAGCTGTCACCATGATCTGGGCTATTTGTATCAGATCTCTGAAACTCCTCGTGCTCAGAATTCCTCCCCCCTTTCAGGTGGAGCTGTGTGAAGCTTGATACCTAAATCCTTAGCCACAACAGGATGTTGTAGGATTTTGATCTCTGAAGAAGTTTGGAAAGGTCTAGCTTCCTCATCAACTGTGACATCCCTGCTAAAACTCAATTGATTGGTGTTAACATCAACGAATCTATACGCTTTATGACTGTCGATGTACCCTGTGATCATTAGTTTCTTGCTCTTCATGTCTAACTTGGTTCTCTTCTCATCTGGAATCCAAGCATAAGCAGTAAAACCAAAGACCTTAAGATCAACAAACTCATATTCTATCTCCTCTTGTCTAGTTACTCATCGCGCCATGCTTTTGAGTGCAACAAATTTTTCCCAAGCCTCCTTGGATGACAGGGCATTGAAAAAGGATTTAGTTAACTTGTCACCAGTGTTTGGCCACTGTTTGCAAGTTCTATGTTGAGTCCCTTTGGCCTAAAAAATTTCATCTAGTTTTAAGGAAATGCTGAAGCTTTAGTTGCACAAGCTTGCTTCTCATCATCATAAGAAGTTAGGATACATATTCCAGCTCCTCGTCAACAACACCATGGTGATCCCATAAAACAACAACAATTTGGCAGTCATAGTCCCAAGAAAGATCACAGTTTAGGAGATGGCTTGAGAACCTAGCCTTTGTCATCCCTTGGCTTGAGAACCAAGTTCCAAATTCTTCTAATACGAGCAATGCAATGAGGATTGAGATGAGAGAGACATTCAAAATTAACTGAGTCTTGTCCTCATTTTTTTTGCCCCCCCCAGGAAGTGGAGAACCAAATAGGTTGGCCTCCCCCAAGATTTGGATGGGCTGACCACCAACACAGCCATCCAAATTGAGTAAAGTCCAAGAAATTTGTTTAGTAGGCTTTGTTCCCCACCCAACAACTACAAAAGCTAGTTGAGGAGAGGTCAAAGTAGCTACACCTCCCCTACGTTCATCATGGCGAGAAGAAGAATACACAACACTTGACCAAACCACATGTAATTGCATTCTCAATAGGAAACCAATAGTTTTAACTTCTTGCAACCAAAAAATATCTAGCTCACTTAGCAAAGTCCGAGTTCGTTAGACCGTGTTTTTTTTGTTGGGGTTTGATAAGTTGTAGACACTCCATAAGGCAACTTCTATTGGAAAGCCCATCCAAAACTCTATAAGTGTTCGATGTTTCAGTAGTTGTTAGCATCCCAAACTAGTGGTCCAAAGTGATGACTTTAGACCTCTTTAGAAGGCTATTAATCTCCTCTTCAATCGAGGGGTTGACCAAAGAAGGAAAAAGTACCCTATGGTTGCCACCTCACGATGAAAGTGTTGTGTAATGTCCCCCACCTCTTGATGAAGAGGTTTGGAGAGACTCAGTAGTCTAGTTGTCCCCACTAGACTATAGTCTCATGCATCATGGGGACAAAGTCAACCATAAGCCATTGCCTAAGTACAACGTTATATTATTGAGTTGACTTTGGGAGAAAAAGGCAACTTAAGGAAAGAAAAGAATATGTGGAGAAAAGCTAGGAGTTAACCCTAGGGGTTAACTAACTCAACAGAGGAATAGACCAGGAGTATAAAAGAAAGGAAGGGCGCACTTCTAAAGCATTCTAGATTATTATTACTTTTTCATTTGGGCTCTTGAGCACAAAGACCTTTGAGGGTTTTGGGATTACAAACCCTTGAGATCAACTCGGTGGTGAAAGATTCCACCTTCCTTGATCCAAGCTTGGTCCTGGAGGTTCAACATTCCTCCCACACCATTCTACAACAGGTATAGATCATATCCATTAGCAGAGGAGCAACAGTGCGCAACCTAAGGGGGTTTCCAGCAGGAGGGCGCATCATCTTGTGAAGATTAGTTCGATCTGAAGAGAGGAGCAACAATGTGCAACCTAAGGGGGTTTCCTAGAGCTTGGCACGAGGTGGAGAAGAGAGGGGCGCACTGCAGAAAGAGGTTTCAATCATTTGGTGGCTCAGATCTTCATTGTTCAGCTTGAGACTTCACCAGTGGGATTGCATTGCCTTGATCCATCATTTCAGTGATTTTGGTAGCAGTTGGAGGTTTGTAGGAGAGAGGCCGAAATATTGGGTCTTCTGTAATCCAGGAGGGTGCAAACCAGTTAGGGGTTTGTTCATTTGGAGGGTCAAAACTTCACCATTCAGTCCGAGACTTCACCAGGAGCTTGGTCTTGGCTCGATCTATTGTTCCAGCTATTTTTGAGAGCATTTGGAGGTCTCAAGGAGGGAGGCCGAAATATTGGGCATCTATAGCTATCCAGGAGGGCGCAACTCAGCTAGGAGGACTTGATCTAGTTCGTGGAGGGAAGGAAATCTATCTTGTATCTCTTCCTAGTTCATCAGAGTGCCTTGGAAGACTATTATCATCAGTTTGGCTATTATTGTAGCAACTATCATTCTAGTTTGGATATTATTGTGGTTTTCTTCTAGATCTGCAGATCTTTGGTTACATGATCTATCTACTATTTAAATAAAGGTCAGATCTGACATTGTTGGTTCTATATTGGTGTTTCTTGTTGTATTTTGTCTTTGCTTATGGTATATGCTTTAGATCTATATCTCATTGCTATAATCTCCATGTTATAAACCCTAATGCGCAACTTCATGAGTAAACCTGCAAACACACAAGAACAACACCTAAATAGTTAAACAATCGGGGTTTCCGAGCAACAAATTGACTTGGGAACATTACAGTGGTATCAGAGCGTTGATCCTCCCAGCCAGTGGGGATTAGCACATGCATAATTTCAGTGGTATCTATATGGGTAGACACAGAAAGCAGACTGGTGAACCAGAGGCAGAGATGGAAGGTTCATGTGAGGACAGTGAGCCGCAAATTCTAGTAGGTTTTTCAAAGGAGTTACAACACTCCATAAATCAGACACAAAGTGCACTTGAACACCATCTATAGGAAAATCAGGAAACAATGCGCATCCGACAATTTGAAATGAGAGAGACCTTGGAGAAGATAAATGCCAATCATGAGAATATTGCGCAACTTCTACTACAGATGACCCATGCAGGGAAGGGACTAGAAATCTATGCAAATAAAGAAGCGAGTGGGTCTCATTGGGGCACTAGAACTCATCAGGAGCATAGCCTTCATTAGCACACCGAGGGACAGAGTTATGGAGGAGGGCCTCCTAAGGGGCTAACACACAGTAGGACTACCCCTAGACCCTACCTACCTACATTCTTGGATAACCAATCACAACACAACTATGATGATGAAATTGATGACAATTTTGAGCAATATGCCAGGGAATATAACTCATTGAGCGCAGGGTTCCAAAGGCAAGTCACACTGGATCAATATTGTGGGATCAAGTTCAGGGGTAAGCCCAAACAATATCACAGGCATAACTATGAATTGGAGCACAAGGCAGGCAAGATGGAAATCCCATACTTTGATGGATCTTCCAAGGTGATTGCACAAGCTTGGGTGTAGAAACTTGATACCTACCCACAACTTAACCCAATGAGAGAAATGGATGCCATCAAGTTTTCCACCATGTACTTGGAGGGCAAAGCTCATGACTGGTGCCATGGGTTAACTACATTGGGTCATAATCAGATCATTGCTTACACAGAGGCTCATTGACAGGTTTGACCAGGGGGATCTAGAGCTACATTTTAGGGAACTCACCCAACTTCGACAGACAGGGTCACCAGAGGTATACATAGAGGAGTTTCAGAGGATAGCAGTTATGGTGCAGGATGTGTCTCAAGCGAGACTTATGATGCTCTTCACAGAGGGGTTGATGGAGCCCTTAAGGGGTTGGGTCTAGGCTTTTAAGCCTACCAACTTACAGGATGCTATATGGAAGACTAGGGACTTGGGGTCAACAACAAAGACTAGATTTACCCCTAGACCTCCTCTAAACCCAGGGGGTAGAGACCAAAGACCTCCCATGAACCAAGGGGGGAGAGACCAAAGGGGGTTTGACCGAGGCAGAGGTAGAATGGATGAGAGCACTAGGAGGGAATTGAGAAGGAAGCAGTTGTGCTTTACTTACAAGGAGCCTTGGGACCCAACAGACAAATGCATGGGCAAGGGCAAATCTCTCTACATTGAAGTGATCTCTGATGATGACGAGGAGGAAGGTTTCGACCATCTACAGAACATGGAGGCAGATCCCACAGAAAACGCATTAGAGGAGGATGCAAGTCATGGCCTTGCAGTAGATGAGAAGNACCGAGGCAGAGGTAGAATGGATGAGACCACTAGGAGGGAATTGAGAAGGAAGCAGTTGTGCTTTACTTACAAGGAGCCTTGGGACCCAACAGACAAATGCATGGGCAAGGGCAAATCTCTCTACATTGAAGTGATCTCTAATGATGAGGAGGAGGAAGGTTTCGACCATCTACAGAACATGGAGGCAGATCCCACAGAAAACGCATAAGAGGAGGATGCAAGTCATGGCCTTGCAGTAGATGAGAAGGTAGCACTAGCATCAATCAGTGGGGTACCTAAATTCAACACTTTTAGGATGAGAGGGGTGTTACAGGGGAAGAAGGTTTCAGTTCTCATTGATGGGGGTGCTTCACACAACTTCATTGACTCAACCCTATTGCAAAGAAGACACATACCTACAGTTGAATTTGAAGGGTTCCGTGTGGAGGTAGCAGGGGGGTGCACTATGCCTTGTGACAAATATATTCCGGGAATGAAGCTTACATTGGGCAGGCATGATTTGTCAAAATATTTCTATGTAATGGACCTTCTAGACACTAACATCATCCTTGGAGTTCAATGGCTTAGTACATTGGGGCCAATCACTACCAACTACAAGACCATGGAGATGTCTTTTAGAGAGGAAAATGGGAAAAAGGTGGTTCTCAGGGGCATGACAGGAAACACACCTAGAGTGGTGACAACAAAGCACATGGAGGCCATCTTCAGGAGGAAGACATTGCATATGCAGCAGAATGTAGAATATCGGTTCGGGTGGATAAGGAAGGGGAGACTCACTACTCACCAGAGATTCAGAGGATCATTGACAAGCACATCAAGGTCTTCGAACCCATACCACCAAGAGCACCACCAGATAGGGGGTTTGAGCACATCATAGAGTTGGAGGAGGGAGCAAAACCTATCATCACCACTCCCTACAGGCACCCCAAGAAATATAAAGATGGGATTGAGAAAGCCATTAAAGAACTGTTAGACATGGGCCACATTAGGCCAAGTTCCAGTCCCTTTGCATCTTCAGTAGTGTTGGTGAAAAAGAAGGATGGGACCATGCACACGTGCATTGATTACATGGCTTTGAATAAGAAGACAATCAAGAATAGATACCCCATCCCGAGGATTGATGAGCTATTGGATGAGCTCCATGGGGCTGTATACTTCACAAAGATTGACTTGCACTCTGGCTATCATCAGATAAAGATGAGGGAGCAAGATGTACCCAAGACTGCTTTCAGATGTCACTATGGTCACTATGAGTTCTTGGTGATGCCTTTTGGGCTGACTAATGTGCCAACCACTTTCCAATCTTGCATGAACCATGTCTTCAACAAACATCTAAGGAAGTTCCTCTTAGTTTTCTTTGATGACTTGTTGATCTATAGCAAAATTTGGGAGGAACATCTTCAGCATGTAGAGCAGATTCTGACTATCATGGAAGGGCAATCTTTGTATGCTAAGGAATCCAAATGTGAATTTGGAATGATAGAGGTCCTTTATTTGGGACACATCATTGGGGTGAAGGGGGTACAGGTACACCAAGAGAAGATACAAGCTATACTTGACTGGCCCACACCTAAGACCCTCATAGAATTGAAGGGGTTTCTTGGGATCTGTTGCTATTATAGGAGGTTTGTCAAAGGCTTCTCTCAGCTTTGCGCACCTTTGACCAATTTGACCAGAAAGGGAGCATTCAAGTGGAGTCCAGAAGCACAGTTGACCTTTGACAAAATGAAGAAAGTGATGAGTACTTGTCCGGTATTGGCTCTACCAGATTTCGCACAACCCTTTACAGTGGAGTGTGATGCCTCAGGGGAGGGCATTGGAGCAGTGCTTATGTAGAATAGGCACCCTATTGTCTATGAAAGCCGAAAATTGAGGGGTCTTGAGCTTTTGTACACCATCTATGACAAAGAGATGCTAGCCATTATGCATGCATTAGCTAAGTTGAGGCAATATTTGGTTGGGGCAAAATTCGTTGTGAGGACAAATCACAATAGGCTCAAGTACTTTCTGGATCAAAAGGACTTAAAGGAGAGGCAACATAAATGGGTGAGCAAAATTTGGCAGATGTCTTATCCATAAGACCATCAGTTCAGGCCATGACTGACATCTCAGTTGACTGGAAGGCCCACCTTTTGGTGGAATACTCAAAGAACAGATTTGCATGCGAATTGATGGATGGACAGGTACAAGATGACAACTTCARAATTATGGATGACATCATATACTACAAGGGCCGAATCTTCTTGGTCCCCGAGTCAACMTTTAAAGCCAAAGTKCTACAAGCATGCCATGATTCACCAGTAGCAGGGCATCAAGGGTTCATCAAGACTTACAGGCAGATAAGGGAAAGATTCGCTTGGAAGGGCTTGAAGGAAGATGTGATGCGCCAAATCAAGGAGTGCACCACTTGTTAGGTAAACAAGGATGAACACACCCACCCAACAGGATTACTGCAACCACTTCCCATCCTTGAGCACAAATGGGAAAGCATATCTATGGATTTCATTACGGGATTACCCAAGGCCCAGGGCAAAGATTGCATTTTTGTAGTGGTAGACAGGTTAACCAAGTTTGCACACTTTTTCACCATTGCCACAGACTACAGTGCAACACATGTTGCGGATTTGTTCTTCAGGGAGGTCTTCAGATTGCATGGTTTACCCAAAACCATTGTGAGTGACAGGGACAATAGGTTTATGAACACCTTTTGGCAGGAACTATTCAGGTTGGTAGGTACGACCTTAACCTCTAGTACCAACTATCATCCTCAAACAAATGGCCAAACATAGATAGTCAACAAGTGGATTGAAGGCTACCTCAGGAATTATGTGTCAGGGCAGCAGAAGGTATGGGTTAAGTGGCTTCACTTGGGGGAATATTGCTACAACACCACCCATCATATGTCTATTGGTATGCCACCATTTAGAGCCTTATACAATTATGATCCCCTCTCCTTTGTGGAGATTGTCTTTGGCGACAACAAGGCTCCCATGGTACATGATTGGATTCAACAGAGTCAGGATATACTCAGAGAACTTAAGGACCACTTGCAAAGGGCACAAAATCAACAGAAGTTACATGCAGACAAGCATAGGGTGGAGCACACATTTGAGGTTGGTGATTTGGTCCACTTGAGGCTTTAGCCTTACAGACAGACATCCATTAAGAGGAGTGGTGCAAAAAAGCTCCAACCTTGCTTTTTTGATCCTTACAGGGCAACATAAAGGTAGGGGCCATGGCATATGAGCTTGATCTACCACTGGGCAACAAAATACACAATGTTTTCCATGTGTCATGCTTGAAGAGAGCCATTGGTAAACATATCATTCCTATTGAGGAACTGCCACCCTTAGATGAAGAAGGACAATTGATACTAATACCAGAGGAGATATTAGAAGTTCGAGAGAAGAAGTTAAGGAAGAGGAGTATCAAGGAATATTTGGTCAAGTAGAAGAATTTACCCATAGAGGATGTTACTTGGGAAGGTGAACAAATGCTCGAGGAGACAGGTCCAAAATTGCTTATGGGCAAGCAATTTCTAGCTGGGGAGATTGTAATGTCCCCCACCTCTTGATGAAGAGGTTTGGAGAGACTCAGTAGTCTAGTTGTCCCCACTAGACTATAGTCTCATGCATCATGGGGACAAAGTCAACCAGAATCCATTGCCTAAGCACAGCGTTATATTATTGAGTTGACTTTGGGAGAAAAAGACAACTTAAGGAAAGAAAAGAACATGTGGAGAAAAGCTAGGAGTTAACCCTAGGGGTTAACTAACTCAACAGAGGAATAGACCAGGAGTATAAAAGAAAGGAAGGCCGCACTTCTAAAGCATTCTGGATTATTATTACTTTTGCATTTGGGCTCTTAAGCACAAAGACCTTTGAGGGTTTTGGGATTACAAACCCTAGAGATCAACTCGGTGGTGAAAGATTCCACCTTCCTTGATCCAAGCTTGGTCCCGGAGGTGCAAAATTCCTCCCACAACATTCTACAATAGGTACAGATCATATCCATTAGCAGAGGAGCAACAATGCGCAGCCTTTGGGGGTCCAACAGGAGGGCACATCATCTTGTGGAGATCAGTTCAATTTGAAGAGAGGAGAAGGATCTTGGGCAAAGGAACATCTGGGTATTCTTTGTATGGCCCAAGACATCATTTCTAGCTTATTCAGGAGGAGGTTTCTCTATCCGATTATTTCCTAGAGTTTGGTATGAGTTGGAGAAGAGAGGGGCGCACTGCAGAAAGAGGTTTCAATCATTTGGTGGCTCAGATCTTCATTGTTCAGCTTGAGACTTCACCAGCGGGATTGCATTGCCCTGATCTATCATTTCAGTGATTGTGGTAGCAGTTGGAGGTTTGTAGGAGAGAGGCCAAAATATTGGGTCTTCCGTCATCTAGGAGGGCGCAAACCAAATAGGGGTTTGTTCATTTGGAGGGTCAGAACTTCACCATTCAGTCTGAGACTTCACCAGGAGCTTGGTCTTGGACCGATCTATTGTTCCAACTATTGTTGAGAGCATTTGGAGGTCTCCAGGGGGGAGGCCGAAATATTGGGCATCTACAGCTATCCAGGAGGGCACAACTCAACTAGGAGGACTGGATCTGGTTCGTGGAGGGAAGGAAATCTATCTTGTATCTCTTCCTAGTTCATCAGAGTGCCTTGGAAGGCTATTATCATCAGTTTGGCTATTATTGTAGCAACTATCATTTTAGTTTGGATATTATTGTGGTTTTCTTCCAGATCTGCAGATCTCTGGTTTCAAGATCTATCTACTATTTAAATAAAGGTAAGATCTGACATTGTTGGCTCTATATCAGTGTTTCTTGTTGTATTTTGTCTTTGCTTATGGTATATGCTTCAGATCTATATCTCGTTGCTATAATCTCCATAATATAAACCCTAATGCGCAACTTCATGAGTAAACTTGCAAACACACAAGAACAACACCTAAACAATTAAACAATTAAGGTTTCCGAGCAAAAAATTGGCTTGGGAACATTACATGTTGGGGCAATGTGAACCATTACTTTCTCAACTGTAGGGGCCAAAGGCTTATTGGAGGCCCTTGCCATCGAGATTTTGGCAACAAAGACCTTTAGAGCAATATTTAGCTACTTGTTCCAATTATTCTTTCAAATTACTTGCATCTTACCGCCATCGACATCCTCGTGGACTTGAGTTATGTTTTGATGATTGGCTTGTATGATGAGAGGTGTCTCGGGGTTGGGGTTGGTCATCAATGGGTAGTCATGGATTTTATTGTTTGGACTTTGGAAACATAAACATGTTTGGCATATTTTTGTATTGATGGGTTCAACTTATTGTCTTCTACTTGAATAAAGCCAAATTCGTTCTTGTCTTCGGAGAGGTTGACATGGTGGCAAACCTGTTTTTAGGGCCTAGAGTTGAAAATGTGTGCAAGATCATGGTCGATAAACCTTCCAATTGACACATAAATGTGCTTGAGTAAACGCTGGAACCGCTAGGTGAATTCTACCCACATAAGACATGAGTTCTAGGTAGTCTAGGTGGTCGAGAATACCACTAAGTTATTCTTGCATACTTAAGTACCATGGGAAATGAATTTATGGACATAAACTTTCACAACAAATTGAAACAGGAATAAGCCTTAGGTCAAGCTCTTGGTGTGGAGACAATGCTAGATTTCCAATGTTTTAACCCATTTCGTAATGATAGACTCAAGTGGAAGCTTATTCACAATATAACCTAGTAGTATTTGTTCTTTAAATGCAATACACACTTTATCATTTTCAGAGAAGGAAAATAATTCGATAGTATTTGTTCTTTAAATGCAACACATGATTATCATTTTTAGAGAAGGAAATATCAACAAGAGTTTCCTCAATCTTGAAACTTGAGATTAGCTCTTGGTATACCTTGGGAACAAATTTCCTTGGGATTTTGTGTGGTATCATTGTTGCTATGTAATGAAGAGAAGACATTAATAATATCATGCATTATATCTAAAACAAATATTAAATAAGATTAAAAATGTGATGATATTTACGAAGATTTGTGACTATCAATACCCATCTAATTAGTAGTCACAATGATTGGTATGGCATCCTATTGGAGGGCGAGTTGAATTGTTTTATTATGTTCTTAATAATATGTTTATCATTATGTTAAAGTGAACCTTACAAAGTTTATTAATATACTTAATGTTTCGTAGATGTCCTCCTCCTTAAAAGATGCTTTGCCCTCAAAGCATTCTCTAGGAGTTGTTATGGATGATCATTTTTTGGAAACGTCTTCCTTGGTAATTCCTTTATTTCGTTGCAAAGGATCTACTTGGTTCTTAATTTGATCTTAAATACCGACAAGGTTCCCTTGTAATGTGTGTATAATATTTTGGAGTTTTTCATGTTGAGATGTCGAGAATAGCATAAGCTTCACTTTTGGTCACAATCAACCCTATATGGCATACTTTATTATATTTAGGTTTGGTTAAGGCCGACCTAGTCAATGTAGGCTCGTAACCCCTCTTGGGGAAAGCATCCTACTCCTTGAGTTGTGTATATATACGTCAACTCTCACTTGTAATATTCATTCAAGTGGAATTTTTTCCATCTTTAATAAAGTGCTATGCCCAAGGGCACCATCAAAGTGTTTTCTCTCTCGTGCTTGGATTATTTCTCTCTCTTGTGCACTTATACTTGGGTTTAATTTCTCTCTTTGGGTTATTTTTCCTTAGTGTTGGTTTATTCTCTTTATTGTAGAAATAGGGTTTTTATCTTTGGTTCCATTCCATCCTCTCTCTTGCTCTCTCTTATGAATCTTAACATGGCATCAAAGTAGGTGTGAACCTCCATTACTCATTTAATCTATTGATCTAAATATTTTTGGGTAGTGGCATCTCTCAAGGTTTCTTTGTGACTGTGAAACTATGATTTTTCATATTTTTTTCTAGTTTTTTTCCTAGGGTGTAAACCCTTTAGGTCCAACACACTACAATTTTTTCAAGAGAAGCTGGTACGTCTTTGGGTCTATAAATAATCCAAATGGATCCTTGAAGACTCGAAATGGCCAAGTTATTAATTCTTTGGTTAATATTGTTCTTAAGAAATTGTTTTTTTTCATGTATGGTGTACATTTCATGATGTGGTAAAGTGATGAGGTGGACAATGGATGTGTGGCAGACAATGATTGGATGAATTCTAATTTGGGGTGCTCCCCTCGCCTATCCCAATCGTATTGGAGGCTAGGGTTTATTGCTGGGGGCTCCTTAGAGTTACCCCAACTCTAGATTGGGGAAGGTCCATCAAAATCCCTAGTGGAACTTGAGGCCTCGCTTTAGTGGCGATGATTTTGTGGAGTTACCTTGAGCCCCTTTCGGCTAATCCTAGCTGAGGCTCAATTGCATTGGATGGGGAAATTACCAAAAGGCCCTCGTCTATACTAGTGGGGGGCCACTTCAAATACTCCATTCGTTATGAGCCGCGGTTTTTTCGGAGCTATCCCAAGTCTCCATTGGAGAGATCCCTTCTGTGGCTTGAGATATTATGATGAGGCCTCCGTTGTACATGGGACTTTAGGGAGTTACCCCAAGCCAAGAGTGGGAAAGGAAGGGCACTTGTAACTACTTCTTGGGGTATGGCACCGAACCATTTCTTGAAGCTGCTGGCCTTCTACTTGCCTTGGAGGACAAGCATAAAGGAAGCATGAGACGAAGAACGAGTGGTTTGATGGACCAGAAGTGAGAGGAGGTTGGACTAGAGGTTTCACAAAGGAAAGAAACAATAGAAGAACCCAGAGGTCGTGTTGTCGTCATACTGCACAATTTGTAGAAGATTGAGAGAACAACTAGATAGAGTTTGAAAGCATTGGTTTGGGAAGTTATTCACGATCATTTAGACAACTCGAGAGTGGGAAAAGAAGGGTGCCTGTAATTGCTTCTTGGGGCTACGGTGCTGAACTATTTCTTGAGAAGCATAAAGGAAGCATGAGACGAATAAAGAAGGGTTTGACGAAGGAGACGTTAGAGGAGGTTGGATTGGAGGTTTGACAGAGGAAAGAAATGATAGAAGGACCCATAGGTTGGGTTGTCATTTTACAACACAATTTGTAGAAGACGAAAAGCAATCAAATAGTGGTCGAAGCACTAGTTTGTAGAAGATTGTATTGTTTGTATTTCCCTTAACTTTTTGTAAGCCAGAGAGCCTTATGTCTGTAAACGCACCATTAATAATAATTGGAGCAAAATAGCCATTCCGAAGCTAGATTTTTCTTGAATTGGGTTTATCTAGGGTATCTCTTATTAATTACTATGCATGTATGTGTGAATCGTGATTGAGTATTTTTAATTTTGTTAGCATAGACTTATTAAAGAAAATAGAATCACTATAAATGCACAATAGGTTATTATAGATATGTTTTTACAATTTTTATTTTTTGCACATTAAGATCTTTGTTGAGTCGTTTTGACCATAGGCCTATGATTACAGATCATATTGGCATTAGATTGTAGGTCTTGAACTTAGGGGGCAGTTATCAATGAAAACTAACTATACTGGGAATGCCGCAAGAAGGTGGAGAGTTAGTTCTCATAAATTCTGAAATTAGTATTAGATGGGGAAGAAAACAAATTGAAGACCATACCATTAGTGATGAAACAAAGACCAATGAGACCCATCATAGGATAACCTATTTGGAGAATCAAACATCGCAGGGAGTTACTTAGATGAACAATATTGTTGCTAACTTGGTTGCCACATTGATACAGGAGAAGAAGAAGAAAAAGAAGCTTCAAGAGTCAAACTACAGTTCAGTGGAAGAAGGTGGAGGTGACAAAAAGCCAAGAGTGGAGAAACTAGAGAAGGAGATAGGGAAATGTAGAAAGACTCGAGCATCGTTCATAGTAGAGGCAAAGGATTGACAACAAGCCATATGCAAGTAAAATAGATGCCTTGAATTTGAATCAATGTTTGCAATAGTTAAAAGTTTATTTTAGTGTGCATGAGGTTAGTGAAACACAAAGAATCTCAATTGCTTATTTGAAGTTAGAAGGTCATGCTTTGACATGGTGGGAAATTGATGCTATTGCTAAGGCTAGGAAATGAACCACCGATGACAAAATGGGGGTGTTCAAGGACATGAGTAAGTCATAGTTCTCTCCTATTGGCTATGAGGAACAAAAGATAAGTTGGCTTTACCTCTGTCAGAGATAGGGACAAACAGTGTAGGAATTCACTACAGACTTTTGAAAGATAGTAATCTAGTTAAAAATATCTCTTAAGAGTCCCAAAGTGCTTATTAAGTATTTGGGCGCTCTGCATAGTCACCTTAGGAGACAAGTGATTCTTTCCAAACCTAAGACCGTTGATGAGCCTCATGTCTAGGCACAATGCCTAGAAGGAGATGAGAAGAAACAATAATTTAGTGGGCCAAAATAAATAGAGCTCCACAAACACCCAAAATGTGGAAAGAAGGGGAAAGGTAAAGGCAAGATGATAGCTATCGTTAAGAAAACCAAAACCAAACAAGCATTGTGAGCATTGTAATGCAGATGGACACACAAAGAAAAGTTGCTTGAAACTACATCCCAAGCTGAGACATAAATGGTCCAAACAACAAAAGAGGGAGATGAAGACTTTGTTGGTTGTAGATGGAGATCAAAGCGTGGGCAACATCTTAGACATTGAAGGTAAGGTGACGTACTTCAATTCAAAGAGAGGTAGCCTTGAGTAGTGTCAGTCCAAAGGAGGAAGAGAGATCATTAAATGATTTCATATTAAGATTCAACTGAAACAATCTAAGTTAAATTGCTCGTTTGACCCTTGATCACGGTGAAATTTGATTTCAGCCTAATTAGTTGAGAAGCTTGGATTGGAGGTGAATGACCATCCTCATCCATACTAATTGGGATGGGTGAGGCAAGATATGGAATTGAGAGTCACAAAACATTGCTAGTTCAGATTTGTTATTAGTGAAAACTTCGTTGACGAGGTAGAAGCATATGTCATCCCATTGGATGTATATGGAGTATTTTATGGGGGTCCTTATCTCTATGTTAGGAATGCTATCTTTAAAAGAAGGGATAACCAATACAGACTTGTGAAAGATGGGAAGTCTTATGTTGTCCATGCACCTACAAGTAAATCAAAGCTCTCGTTGATAAGTGCACACATGGCTAGGAGGTTGATTAATACAAATTAGAAGTTTGTATTATTGTTTTTGAGAGAAGAGAAGCAACAAGGAGAAGGTAAGATGGAGGTTAGTGCATCTTTGGATGGATGTGACAACAAGTAGAAGTAACGGCTAGAACAATTGACAAAGTCCTAAAAGGAAGTGTTAATAACCTAAAGGTTTTCCACCTAAGAGGGAAATTGAACATGAGATTCAATTGTTGCTAGAATCATTGCATAACATTGGATTGTATAGACAATTTATTTTGTAGTTAGAGGAAGTGAAGAAACGATTGTAGCAGTTGTTGGAGTAAGGACTCATATAGCCTAGTACGGGTCATCCATCATCATGGTACCTAAGAAGGATGGAATTTGGAGGATGTGCATCGACTATAGAGCTTTGAACAAGGCGACCAATAAGAACAAGTATCTATTGCCAGGGATCGATGAATTGTTGGATTAGTTCCACAAAATACCTTTGTCACAATGTTGCACCTCAAATTGAGATATCACCAAGTGAGAGTGAAAGAAGACACTTGGAAGACGACGCTCAAGAAAGATAGGGTTTGTGTGAATGGTTAGCCGTGCCTTTTGGAATATGTAATGCACTTGCAACTTTTATGCATTTGATAAATGATGTGCTACTTCCATTTATAGATTCTTTTGTAATTGTATATTTGGATGACGTATTGATCTTCAATGCTACTTGGCAAGAGCACATCTCATATTTGAAATAGGTACTAGACAAACTTAAGGAGCAACTAATTGCTAATCTCAAGAAGTGTGAGTTTGGAGAAGAGTCCTTGGTGCACCTTGGACATGTGATTACTGGAGGAGAGCTAGAGGTTGATCTAGCCAAGATTGAAGATATCGATAAGTGACCTACCCCTACCTGTGTTAGTGTAAGAAGTTTCATGGGAGTATCTCAAACATTGTTGCATGTATCGCGATTGTTGGACACGTAATCCTTGGATTGTGTTCTTTTAACTGTAATGTACATATGAAGAGTCATAGGTGATAGGAAGAGTCGTGCATTGGAGAAGACCAATGATCATACTTTTTGTATTTATTGAGCTACAAGCAAATGGAATGAACATAAAAGTGTGGAGTTACTTTTTTGTCCACTACTGGCCTAACAGTGGTATCAGAGCCACGTTAACTCCATGAATTATTCTCTAGGCGTTTCCTTTCCTTGAGCGAACAAAAAACGCTTGACCTACTTGCGAGTCCTTCTGCTCTCCAGTCTGACTGATTCCTTGGTCATTCCTCGTTCCATTCGCCTCTTGCTCTCAGGTCGCTCATTCCTTTATTTAGGGTTTTAATATGCCCGCCCGCTAGAACATACGTGTTACGGGTTTCTTTCAAACAACCTTAATTTTTACCTAGACTCGCCTTGACCTCTCACGTTGCCAATCGACTCTTGGCATTCCTCGAGTTACTCCTTCACGTTCCTTTGGTATTTCTCCATATCCGATATCTCTCACGCTGGTGAACCTGATCAATTACATGTTGGTATAGTTATCCCTGGCTCCTCACTTCACTCGCCCA
>JZKD02S1691401.1:12301-32955 GCA_000966675.3 Picea glauca
TATGAGAATTTACAGCCCAAATGGGTAAGGTTTACTGATCATATTCTATATTAGGATGTATTTTCTAACTAGTGTCAACAGATGCCAAGTGGATTACTTGACAGGAAATCTCGACTACAATAAGTGGCATGATAGCTCCAAATGATTCAACTTTAGAATTATTAAGAACCATCCAAGCATCTAAGGACCCTTGTGATTCAATGGTGGTCGAAGATATCATACAAATAGGATCAAGGACCCTTATGATTCAATGGTGGTCGAAGAGATCATACAAATAGGAGCCATATTGGGTGCCGTGAGTGGAAGTGGTAGGGTAATTGTACTTATCAGTGATGAATCCTTGAACATCCCCACACCAACACTATCATAAGTGATGGGCCTCAATTTTGGAATTATGTTTGTACATTTTTTACTATCCTTCACACCCTCTTGGCCTACTTTTTCCAACACTTTTCATCATTTTTGTGCTTTAAATTACTTTTGGAAAAATGTATTCATTATATTATATTTTGTCACTTTTTGTTGACTACTAGGTAATAATTAAAGTCATTTATATACTTAACATGAATTGGAAATTATTACAATTATCTTGTAGCACATGCTAGATAGAAGTCCTACAAAAAAACTATGACAAAGTTATGGGAAGGCTACATAAGTTCTACAACCAACTGCGGGAACCCTACAACACATTCATATCCCAAATTTAGTGGGACTTGAGGAAAGGGTTGTTGTCAACAAACACAAACCAAGGGGGACACAACTATAGCCGCTTAAAAAAGAGATCAAAGAAACATGGTTAATGATGAAAAGACCATGACATACACTCAAAGACTATGCTGAATATTGTTAAGGTGAGATATGGGTTCCAAAGTAAAAACAATTTTCCTAAACCTGTACATTTAGATATCTAGCCCATGTGCATTCTTATGTATGGCCAAGGCATAGGTTAACCGATTCAAATAAGGTTGAACCTAGTTTGGAAAAAAGTGAATGGTTCTTGTTATAGGTCACTTGTGTAATCGTTAGGTAGCTTAGTTTAGTTAAGGAAAGGAGAGGCCATTATATAAAGAGAAAGCCACCATAGCTAAAAACAATGAAAAATTGTTATTGCAACATTATCTCTGTAATTTTATCTTGATATGAATTGGATCATTATACTATTTGTCATCTATATCAATGCTTTCAAATTGGAAACAATTGGAGCAATTAGATTGCAAGGCCATTTTAGTGGCAGGTCACATTTTGGAAAATTGGGGTCTGAAGCCTTCTGGGACCATTTTGAGGCGTCAAATGGCATTTTTGGGGGGTTTAAAATTTCCCAATGTAGCTAGAACCTCAAGATGTTATTCTACACATCGAGAGGTCCAAATGGTGAAAAAAGTGCATAAATTGAAGTTCATATGCAAAAGTTATTCCTCTCGCAATTTGACCCACTATGTTGACCACCATGGTACAAGAGGATTCCATGTCATCCCTCGTTACTCACACATATGGGGCTAGAAACATATGTAATTTCAAGAATACTCTAGAAGGTCAAAAACCCTATCAAAATTTAGGGTTGAGGAAGTCAAAAAACTACCCCTAGATGGCTATTGGGTGATGTTAAATACCACACCACTAGGAGGAGAAGGGGTTCCATTCTATGTTATTGTATTTTGTTCCATAACAAAGTAGAACAACTAGAAGTGGGAAATTAGAGAACATAATAGAGGGGGTTAATTTTATGTAGTATCATAACAAGCCATAGGTCTCAGGTAACTCCATATAGAGTTCCTTCTCCTTTGTACTTGCATTATTTCCATACCAAACAAAAGAGAGTAGGGAAGCCTCACCTTCTAGCTGGGTTTTCTCCTGTAAGTGTTTCCCAGAGAAAATATTTGTGTTATTTTTTGGATGGTGTGTGATTGTATTTTACTGTTCTCTATTTTCTGCATTCTATAAATTTCATGCATAAGAAAAAAATAAATGACCAAATATTCTAGAATCTTAAGGAATTTAACCTTCATAGTGTAGATTTCAGTTTTATTTATCAGATATGTTGTGACAAAATGTTCGAGTGGAACATCCACAATAGTTTACAGATCATATCTTCAATTAATAAAAAGACTTCTTGGGTTTTGTTCTAATGTTTTTTATGTGAATGTGGACTTAATTTCATAGCCTCTATAGTTTTATTTTAGTGCCTTGTCCAAAGAGGTAGACCCCCCTACTAGGACAGGTACTATTGTAACAATTAGTAGATTTCATAGAGTAGTTCACAATTTATTTGAGATCATGGTTAGTACATTATCTCTATAATTTAAAGTCATTATAATTATCTATTGGTGTCTGGTTGAGTTTTTAATCTGTATAAGAAATATCTCACTCAACATTTCATATTCAACAGACCTTAGTAATAATTTGTTTCGTTGGATAAAACAAGTGATTGGTCTTCTTATAGAATGCTTGCTTTGTAAGGCTAATGTGACTCTTTGATATCTTGTAAGGTGTGCCATTTTGCATAGTAAGGTTTATTGATTCTCATAAATTGTGTACGCTCTATGTGATCATAGATAGAAAGCACAAATCCATTTAATGAACTTAACATGATTATAATTAGAGTATCAATATTTGATCATTTGGAAATGTTGTATCATTTATTTTCTTGCAAGAATGATTTATTTATGTTAGATTGATTTCCTTTCCTACAATTATGATATTATATTTAGAGCGAGTGATTTCAATTTATGCAAGTGGAGTGATTTCAATTTTTGCAAGTGTGATAGATTTCAATTCTTGCAATTGTGAATGATTTCAAATTTCTACAAGTGTGATTTTAGTTGTTCTATGAGTGATTTCAATTCCTGCAAATGTTTATTTCCATCAATATGTGATTCCTAGGAACTTCCTCTTAGTTCCATTTCCACTTTTGAATGCATTTACGCTCTCTTCATAATTGTCATAACTACAACTACAAAACTATATCATTGTAAAAAAAWTTGTAACRTGCATATATAGTGCATGATATTTTTCAAGTTCTATACAAATCWTAGATTCCTAATTAAATGCACAGATCTTCTCTTTACCTCTCTAATTAATTAGAAATACAATTAGAAGCCCCCTCATTTTTGGCATMATTGATAGGGAACTATCAAAGGCATAGTAACATTATTGCATTGGTTTAGTAGGAAAAATATATCAGGTCATAAGAAAAATGGGGTAAAGATCTCATAAGACTTAGTAAGATGCACTTTGTTACACATATAAATATGTTGTAATCCTCTTTCCTTACTAGATATGAATGTATATTCTCTTTTGATTGAGTATTTTCATAGACTATAATGTTGTTTTTTTCATGAGAAGAACTAGAGATCCTCAAGGTAGATTCAATACCTCTATTAAAAATAACYAGGATACGAACTGTGTAGGGAAATCAGCCAAAGGAGATGGTTTATCAAACATCAACTATCAAGAACCTATAGAAATCTCTTCACCCAAAAAGGAAAACTATGACACAAGTTGCAGAATCCAATCAGTCAGTTGGCTTGGCAGCAGAAGCCTCTTCTTCATTAGAGGAAACAATTTTTTTTCCAATGAAATTTTAGCCAATATAGAGGGACCTTTTAGTGGGCATCTTGATATAAATCAAAATCTATACATTGTTCAATATCTAGTATAATTACCCTCTTCCGAAGAATTGACTAACCAAATATTTTCACACAAAATGGTAGAAGGAGAGGGAAGAATTGTCAAGGAAGAAATACATACATTTGAATTCTCGATTAGAAATTTTGGGGGAGTAAAAAAAATGAAGAATAGTTACCCTTCATCCCTACCAAACTTCAATGGAATGGAAAATGAATACCCATATAGATTCATCTTCATATTTGATGTCCTTTGTAGGAGCTACGACTATGTTTCTTGATGATGGAGAATCGTTGTCGTCAATTAATGAGGTAGGTGGAGGATGACTCAGCATCTAGTGCAATGCACTAAACTGGTTTGATTTCCAAGGAGGGCATGTCACTTTAATTTTTGAAAAGCATTGTAATTAAAGATACCATAAGATCTTGATGCTTGAGCCATCATATGTGCTCCATGGGATTGTATTTTCCTTTAATGTTTGTAGGATGTACACCTTTTGAGTGCCTACTCATATCTAGATTGTAATATCTCATTTATTGTAATAAGCCTTAGTGGTAGGATTCTTTAATTATGATATGAAAGAACTAGGATGGTCTGGACGGAAGGCTCAATAATCCCCCTCATGCATAAATAAATGTAATAAATGCAAAAATGAAGTTGTTGTCATTGTTGTTGTTGAAAGGTTGTTGTTAGTTGTTTTTTTTTTTGTATTGAGAAAAGAATTTGAGAGATACAAAGAGTTCTTGAACTCCTTGTAAATATTTGTTGAAGGAATATAGAAGAAGAGAGAATTGCCTTTATATTTCTTTGCTTTCCTGTCTCTCAGTAATTGGGTAAATGTTGTGCTATTAGTATTTGTTTTTTATGTGTGTGTATGCATATAAATGACTTGTTGAATGAATCCTTAATGTTTATTTAAGTTTCAATTATTTCTCTTTTGAAATCTCGGTGCAAGGAGTGCACAGTGCCCATGCAAGGAGTGCAAAGGATGAATTGTTACAACTTCATAAGCTCAGGAGAGATTGCATAAGTTTATGCAGAGAAAGTGCAAGGAGTGTGCCTATACTCATAGGAGTATAAAATCTCAAGAGAGGAGACTAGTGAAAAGCATGCACGAAGTCAAAANTCCAATTCAGCGTTCGTAATATTTGGAAGGTGTTGCGGTTATAACCTCCGAAGCCTAAAGCTTAAGAGCATCGAAGTTTCCACTTTCAAAATCTTAAACCCTAGGTTTTGGCTTGAGATCACGTGAAGACTCTGCTAGAGTAGAAAGACCCCCGTGAACCCAAATTGTTGTGCAGGGAAAGGAGAGAAGGACATGTGGAAATAACTCTAAGGGTTATGTGGGGACCTGAGAGCCAATTCAACTCCTGTGTAAACCAATCCTAGACTGGGAGGTCATGTGAGCCCCTATAGGAGGGGATGGGTTTTGCATCAAGTGGTATCAGAGCACATAAAATATTTTTTTTGATACCATCAAGTGGTATCAGAGCAGGAATAAGCTCTGTGGAAAGGAAAATTTAGAAACCATGCCAACAAGGAGATGCATAGAGAGACTTGTGTTCAATGCAACCATGGAGGAAGAAATGAGACAACTTTGTGAGAGGTTGGACACCATGGAAACATCACAAAGGTGATCACCAGAGACTATTGATGTCAGCAAAGTTGAAAGTGAAGAAGTAGAAGCAAAACAAGCAGTTGTAGGAGAACAAGCAACAAAGGAGTGATTGTTGAGAGCTATTGTCAAGTTGGGAACCACAGAAAAAATGGAAGTCCCAATGTATGAAGGTAATTTGAATGTAGAAGAATTTATTAACTAGACAAGTTCTTTAGACAAGTACTTTGACTATGAGGAGATTGATGATTAGAACAAGGTAAATCATACAGTGACCAAATTGAAGGGACATGCAACTTTATGGTGGGATGAGTTGCAAGATGACAGAAGGAGGAAAGGTAAGTCCAAGATTAAGAATTGGGATAGAATGGTAGCTAATATTAAGGATAAATTCATACCCAAGGATTATCAGCTGAATCTGTTCATAAATTTGTAGAATCTGAGACAGAAAGGTTTTTCGATGAAAGAGTATACTAAAGAGTTTTATAAGATGAATATAATGGTAGAACACAAGGAGAATAATGAAGAGAAATTTTCTAGGTATATAAATGGATTGAGGTATGAAATCTAGGATGAGATTAGTATGATTATGATGAGGATGGTAGAATATTCCTATAAGGTATCCCTAAAGGAAGAAGAAAAAACTGACAAGGAATTAGAGTCAGAGGAACAGGGGAAAGAGTCCTAACAGAGGAAGAGTAACCACCAGAGAAACATTCCAAAAATTCAAGGGAGAAGCTGGAGGATTTAACAGTCATATAGAGAGAGGAGCAAGTTCTAGAGGAGGATACTCTAGAGGAAGAAATCCTTTTCCAAGAGGTAGAGGAAGAGGCATAGGAGGAGAAGTGAAGTGTTATGCTTGTGGGAAAACATGGCACATGTCTTGGAATGTCTTGAAAGGAAGAATGAAAGAGTAAAAGAAGCTCACATTTCTGAGGTGAAAAAGAGGAATGTGGAGATAGAGATGAAAGAAGAGGCATATGAAGAAGGAATATCCCTCATGATGAGGAAATATCGCATAAATCCAGAAAAATAGGTACGAGAACTAGTTCATAAAAAAAGTCTGTTCAAAAATTCTTGCAAAACCAAAGACAAAGTATGCAAGGTGATCATAGATAGTGGAAGTATTGGAAACTTGGTATCCATGAAGATGGTGGAAAAGTTAAATTTGGATATGAAAGTGTTGAAGGAAAATCTCCCTGCGGACAGGTAGATCTCCTCAAAGAGATAGACTCTTAACTCTAAGACAGAAAGTGCTTATCATGGTCACTGACTTCATTTTAGATCTACACAAACTAATGCATGAGGAGGAAGGGAAAAAGATGTGCCTTCTACCGGCATTTGTCCCTGCATGGTCCGAGTTGAGCTACGATCTTGAGCTCCTTAGTAGACCTTGTAGACAAACAAAATCACAACCACTTCCTACTCTATCAAGATTAGCTTGAAAGAAATATATCTACTTAAAGACAAATTCATGTGATATCCAACACGAATTAGAAAGAAACATTCCAAGAAAATCATATTAATGAGGAAAAAAATTACTTACAACCATGGATGAGTTGCAACAGTTTCGTCAAGTCCTCCTTGTCTAACCCTTATTCAAAACATCCATGATTAGAATGACGATAGCTTCACTGATTGTTCCCTATGAGATCATAGGTCTCTTGCTTCCAAATCATCTCTATTCCAGCACCACTTATGAGATTATAAGTTTGGTGTGATTCTCCATTTCCATCTCCTTTCACCATAAGAAAGTCTGCTTATATAGCCCTGGAGAGGCTCAACCACTTGAGATATCCTTGGGGTAAGTTGAGGATTTTCCTACTTCAGTTAAGGATCTACCCTAAGATCATGGCTTGAATAGGGATTCAAATCCAACTTCCTTTAGGGATTGAAGGGATCCTCCCCTCATTCATCTCAACAAATCAACTGCTACCCAAAATAGACAGCTCTCCCTCAAAAGGGGCATCAGAGAGCTATAACGCTCCCCAGTAGGATTTAGGGGGGCATTGACGCCCTTAAACCCATCAACGCTCCCACAAAGGGGGTGTCAGAGTGCTATAACACTCCCAAATAGTGTAAGGGGAGCGCCAGCGCTCCCTGCAGAGTTATAGGGGAGAGCTCTCCTCCAAAAACCTAGTTTTTGTGGTTCTTTCAGATGGCAAAAGGTTCATAAGCTCAGTTAACCATTCCTCCTCTTCCAAATCAAGTGTTTGACATGTGTCAAGTGTCCTCCTTGCGTCGTTATATGCACAACATCGGGATCATGGCAGTATGCTTCTCTTGACACTTGCAACACTTGTGAGAAAAATGTGACACTTGCGACACTTGTAATGATGACGCTTGTGACACTATCGAAGTGAGTAATTTTGACGTGTAANTGCAAAGAGATATTGAAATCCTTGTAAATATTTGTTGAAGGAATATAGAAGAAGAGATAATTGCCTTCATATTTCTGAGCTTGCTTGTCTCTAAGTAATTGGGTAAATGGTGTGTTAATAGTCTTTGTGTTTTATGTATGTGTATGCATCTAAATGACTTGTTGAATGAATCCTTAATGTTTATTTAAGTTTCAATTGTTTCTCTTCTGAAATCTCGGTGCAAGGAGTGCACAGTTCCCTTGCAAGGAGTGCGGAGACCAAACTATTACAAGTTCAGAAGCTCATGAGAGATTGCATAAGTTTACACAGAGAAAGCACAAAGAGTGTGCCTACACTCGTAGGAGTATAAAATATCAAGAGAGGAGACTGGTGCAAAGTCTGCACAAAGTCAACACTTTGTTAAAGTGTTGAAGAAGCTCAGAGGAAAGGTAGAGTACGGTTTGCACAGGAGACTTCTTTAAGTCCCAAGACAAGGAGGAAATCACAAAGTGTGTGTCAAGGCTCGAGTCGCTCAAGGGAAAATATCAAGAGGGAAGCACAAGGTGTGTGCATGGGTCTAAGGTCTTCAAGTGAAAATATTAAGGAAGAGAAAAGTCTCTTTGTTTCGAGGTGGAAGGACGAGACCTGTTCAGGAGAATATAAACTCCCTCACAGTCGTTGGATCCGAGAAAGAAGCACAGACAATAATCCTTGATTCCTTCAGACTTCACTGTTACTGCAGTTTTTAAGTGTTTATTTCAAATGTGGAAAAATCCTTGAAGCTTCAGAGTGAATCTACATTGCAGATCACAGGGAGAAGTGCGAGTTGTCGGATCCCTGAGTGGTTTGGTGATTCGGCACTCCGAGAAAATTTGATTTTTGTTTGCACAAAGTGAAAATTCCCTGAAATCCCGAAGGCCAGAGTAAATCCAGGTCATTCATTATCATGGACATGTGGATCCCTACCCTTCGCCACTTCGGCATTCAAGATCCTAGTGGTGAATAGGAGCTAAAGCTCCCAAAGCCCGAAGTTCTGAAGAGCCAATCTGGGAATTCTCCAATTCAACATTCAAAAGATTTGGAAGGTGTTTCATTTATAACCTCTAAAGCCCAAATCTCTAGAGCATCAAAGTTGCCACTTTCAAAATCTGAAGCCCCATATTTTGGACGAAGTTTCATGAAGACTCTGTCGGAGTATAAAGACCCTCGCAAACTAAAATGTTTGTGCAGGGAAAGGAGAGAAGGACCTATGGAAACAACTCTAAGGGTTCTCTAGGGATTCGAGATCCAATCTAGCTCTTGCGTGAACCGATCCTAGACCGGGAGGTCACGCGAGCCCCCATAGGAGGGGAGGGGGTTTGCATCATTTCTAATGCACATAAATTAAATTTGTTCTCAACCTCATTGAAAAATGCATCACTCCAATGGTTTATGGGACTTGGTGGAAATAACATTAGTACATGGGAAGAAATGAAGAAGGAATTTTTAGACAAATACCAATATTATTGTAAGAATAGGGGTTGTAAAGATGAAAGTTTCATATTTTCTTGGAAGGAAGATGAAATCCTAGAAAACTATGTGCATCAATTCAAGTATACTCCAAAAAATAAAGGCAAAGCTAGCTATATGAAGAAACCTAGATAATTATGTTGTTAAAAGGAATCTGTAACATACCTAGCCACCCACAGGCCATGAATGTTACCTCAAAATGAACTTCTTTAACTAATCTCAAATTTTGGTAATAATTAATTCAACATGAAGCATGAAATAATGCAATAACCACGCATGAAAATAATCAATATTCATGCTACAACATAAAATAAATAAGTAGTGTTCCATGCACATCAATAACCAACAAGCAGGCACATTGTAAATACATCTCTCATAGATAATAATAATAATACATAGAGGAATATAAACATACATAAAACACATAGATAACTTATCTTTAATTAAACCATCACCAACTGGTTGCAGACCAAGGACGTTCCTCCCAAGAATAGAAATTGTTGTTCCAATTCTCAACAATATGTCACCTCTGAACCAAGGCTATTAATCCACGAGGATGGGCCCTAGGAAAAATCTAAAACACACAACAGTTGGATAATTATCTCTCAGGTTTTCCCCAACCACACAAAAATCCTAATGTCCAGCTCTCTTTCCTCTTCAGCATGCACAACCCGAAGAAATGAACCCCTTTCTCTTCCATGTAGTCCCTCAAGTTGTTCCATTAATCTCCATGGATATAGTGCAACTGGTCAGGAAATATCCATTCTAGAAACTCCAAGTATTCTCAGTTGCGAACAATTCAATCATAACTACCATCAATATCATGCCCATAGGAATCCATTGCCACCTGGATTGATCAATGATTTATTACAGCCATCTTGCAATGGATCTCCTACTCTTGCCATCTGTTTCCATCCTCRTCCCAAGAGCACATGAATTACAAAGAGTGAATGAGAAAGAATCCCAAGTAAATGATTAACCAAGAACAAAGGACAACCCCCAAACATCYCAAAGATAGGGTTAATATAATTACATGAAATCAAGAACCCCATGGCCTCCCCAAGAATCTCATGTAACCACTTTTCTCCATAAAATCAATTAARGGTAAATAAAATATAATAAAATACTAAGCCCCTTAACCCCCCTCTCTCGTGGAAGCATATACCCCTATATCTTTTTTCCTTGTTTGTCTTGCAACCAATGACCTTGTAATGACCCCCATCGTTACGACTACAGGCGATGCAAAGAAAGTGCAATTTTTTTTTTTTTGCATCAATAACCAAATCAAATTAATAATCAATAAACTTTAAGATGAAGACAGTGTTAAGTTGTGTTTGATCATTTGTCGACTTAAATATTAAATGAAAGATATCTTCATTTCAATAGTTTTAGATATATATTAAATGGAAGAGAGCAATTTATATTCACGACTCATATAATCCATTTCAATTCTCTAATAAAATATATATAACAAATAATCATTATAATATATAATCCTTAATCATTTACATAAAACATAAAAAGAATCATTATAATCTATCAATCAAATAAGGGAGTTTTCCCTTATTGCTTGGGGTTTTATGATGAACTTAAACTACTCTATAATGCTAGAAAAGACAACAAACTTTAGCTTAATTTCGATGTACTTAACTTTTCAAATTCACAAAAGGTATATGTAAACCTATGAATTATATTTGTTAAGATAATGGACATCAACTAATAAAAGTCAACATGGTGGAAAGTTGATATGAGAAAATAAAATTAGAAATTCATCAAGATTGCAATGAGGTACGGAATTCAATGCTCTTAAATTTTTCTTTTTTAAACAAATAAATATTCAAATTGAACTTTTACCACCATCCTAAACACATGGTAATAGTTATATTGGGAGATATTTAATTATTTAATATTTAAATTAAGGATAGAACTAGTCGATCTAACCCACTAATCCTTATAAATCACTTGTCTAAATAATTAAAGGTTGGTTTTATTTTTCCTTATAAAATAATTATCATTCATGCAATAACTCTGGACACAAATGAAAAAATTATCTTGCAATAAATATGGACGCAAATGAAAAAACTATAAAATAATTATCGCTCTTGCAATTTATATCTAGAAAATTCAAACAACATTATTATAAAAGAAAAACTATGAAAACCAACACACCTTGATTCCAATATTCCTTTCTATAACATATTTAGAGAGGAGATGAGATGTTAAGCTAGATGTTAGTTCTTCTTATTATTATAATGGTATCTCTTTCTAGGGTTATAGTTATGTTTCACTCACTTTGAATAAGGATAGGCTTACATATAATGATTGTACACGCAATTTGTGATGTACCATGTTCAGATGCTTTTGAAAGCTATCTATGGTAGTTAGGAAACTGCTAAAAGAATATATATGTGATATCAAGACTGGAACTCAATACACATTGAAAAACTTGGATAGATAGGTCGGTCAATTTATCCATCTCTATATATAACTCTCATGTTTAAGTAACATAATCAGCTAAAATAACAAGGATAATAGAGAGTTCAAACCATGAAAACCTCAAGGAAACACACCGACTTTTCTGTTAAGCTCTCTCAAAATCAACAATGCCACTCATCAACCTGGGCTTCCATGGAACTATAAAATGAAGGAGCAATTGCAAGTTTAGAATTTCATGCCTAACCTAAACACCAAATGGAGGAGTAAACTTTGAAGGCACATGTGTAAACCTACTGGTATATATATTACACGAACAAACAACTTGAAAAAGGAATTATAAGATGATATGTTACTATAGACTTCTCATACAGAATATCTAAAAATATGTAAAGAAAATCCACGACTTCTCTATGCAGTATCAACAAATTATCATACAGAATACACGACGCATAGCAACGATTGTTAGACAACCCCTTTTAGACATTTTGAGAATCGATCATAAGGAGCAACTATAAAGGATTCAAGCTGCCTTGTTATCCATTAAAATTCATGCTAAAATCACAATGGTAAGTAGGGATATCATGGTAAAATCACAGTGGTAAAAATCATGCTAAAATCACAGTTTTAACAATGATATCATTGTCTACAATAATATTGTTGTCTATTAATAAATCGTTGTTTTAACAATGATATCGTTGTCTACAATAATATTGTTGCCTATTAATAAATTGTTGTTTTACAATGATATCGCAAATCAAATGCTAATCAATCACAGTAGTAGAAATAGAATGCTAATCAAAACCCAGTAGTAATGATAATCGAATGCTAATCAAATCAAATTCTATTCAAATTCAAATCCATAACTAAATCATTGTGTAAATAACAATAAAAATCCATAACTAAAGAANGGTAAATAAAATATAATAAAATACTAAGCCCCTTAACCCCCCTCTCTCGTGGAAGCATATACCCCTATATCTTTTTTCCTTGTTTGTCTTGCAACCAATGACCTTGTAATGACCCCCATCGTTACGACTACAGGCGATGCAAAGAAAGTGCAATTTTTTTTTTTTTGCATCAATAACCAAATCAAATTAATAATCAATAAACTTTAAGATGAAGACAGTGTTAAGTTGTGTTTGATCATTTGTCGACTTAAATATTAAATGAAAGATATCTTCATTTCAATAGTTTTAGATATATATTAAATGGAAGAGAGCAATTTATATTCACGACTCATATAATCCATTTCAATTCTCTAATAAAATATATATAACAAATAATCATTATAATATATAATCCTTAATCATTTACATAAAACATAAAAAGAATCATTATAATCTATCAATCAAATAAGGGAGTTTTCCCTTATTGCTTGGGGTTTTATGATGAACTTAAACTACTCTATAATGCTAGAAAAGACAACAAACTTTAGCTTAATTTCGATGTACTTAACTTTTCAAATTCACAAAAGGTATATGTAAACCTATGAATTATATTTGTTAAGATAATGGGCATCAACTAATAAAAGTCAACATGGTGGAAAGTTGATATGAGAAAATAAAATTAGAAATTCATCAAGATTGCAATGAGGTACGGAATTCAATGCTCTTAAATTTTTCTTTTTTAAACAAATAAATATTCAAATTGAACTTTTACCACCATCCTAAACACATGGTAATAGTTATATTGGGAGATATTTAATTATTTAATATTTAAATTAAGGATAGAACTAGTCGATCTAACCCACTAATCCTTATAAATCACTTGTCTAAATAATTAAAGGTTGGTTTTATTTTTCCTTATAAAATAATTATCATTCATGCAATAACTCTGGACACAAATGAAAAAATTATCTTGCAATAAATATGGACGCAAATGAAAAAACTATAAAATAATTATCGCTCTTGCAATTTATATCTAGAAAATTCAAACAACATTATTATAAAAGAAAAACTATGAAAACCAACACACCTTGATTCCAATATTCCTTTCTATAACATATTTAGAGAGGAGATGAGATGTTAAGCTAGATGTTAGTTCTTCTTATTATTATAATGGTATCTCTTTCTAGGGTTATAGTTATGTTTCACTCACTTTGAATAAGGATAGGCTTACATATAATGATTGTACACGCAATTTGTGATGTACCATGTTCAGATGCTTTTGAAAGCTATCTATGGTAGTTAGGAAACTGCTAAAAGAATATATATGTGATATCAAGACTGGAACTCAATACACATTGAAAAACTTGGATAGATAGGTCGGTCAATTTATCCATCTCTATATATAACTCTCATGTTTAAGTAACATAATCAGCTAAAATAACAAGGATAATAGAGAGTTCAAACCATGAAAACCTCAAGGAAACACACCGACTTTTCTGTTAAGCTCTCTCAAAATCAACAATGCCACTCATCAACCTGGGCTTCCATGGAACTATAAAATGAAGGAGCAATTGCAAGTTTAGAATTTCATGCCTAACCTAAACACCAAATGGAGGAGTAAACTTTGAAGGCACATGTGTAAACCTACTGGTATATATATTACACGAACAAACAACTTGAAAAAGGAATTATAAGATGATATGTTACTATAGACTTCTCATACAGAATATCTAAAAATATGTAAAGAAAATCCACGACTTCTCTATGCAGTATCAACAAATTATCATACAGAATACACGACGCATAGCAACGATTGTTAGACAACCCCTTTTAGACATTTTGAGAATCGATCATAAGGAGCAACTATAAAGGATTCAAGCTGCCTTGTTATCCATTAAAATTCATGCTAAAATCACAATGGTAAGTAGGGATATCATGGTAAAATCACAGTGGTAAAAATCATGCTAAAATCACAGTTTTAACAATGATATCATTGTCTACAATAATATTGTTGTCTATTAATAAATCGTTGTTTTAACAATGATATCGTTGTCTACAATAATATTGTTGCCTATTAATAAATTGTTGTTTTACAATGATATCGCAAATCAAATGCTAATCAATCACAGTAGTAGAAATAGAATGCTAATCAAAACCCAGTAGTAATGATAATCGAATGCTAATCAAATCAAATTCTATTCAAATTCAAATCCATAACTAAATCATTGTGTAAATAACAATAAAAATCCATAACTAAAGAACAATAAAATTCCATAACTAGAATATTGTGTAAATAACAATAAATATCTTGTCTAACAATGATAGCGCATGCGCATTGCACACTCCAAGGAATACCCACGCAGTCATCACACAGTCATCATATATCTGGAAACGTAGAGCAATGAACTAGTAATACAGCAAGAGGTCTGGAATGCAAATGAAGTGGAAACGCTGGGCAAAGTGAGGGTTGAAACAAGGTGTAAATGCACGGTGAAAACTCAAGTAAAAAGAGAGGGTGTCAAGATTACAACTCGAGGAAAAATGAAGAGGAACTCACTACAAATAAACGCTAGGCAGAGGAATGATCCTACACTTATTATCCATGCACAAGAACGTAGGGCATTTGAATCTAAATCTTTAACACCAGAGTGAAACATAGTCGATTAGGCTCTCGGTCGAATGCTCAGGCACAGACTAATAACTTAAAGGATCAAGGAATAGAGGAAAAAACACAAATCTGCATCCAGATCTTCTCTGTGGAGAAGCAAATAATGAAATAGAAGTGCAATCAAGGAATAAAGAAAACACAGGTAGGAGATATACAAGTGTAGGTAAGGTTTTGAGTCTGGGGATCATTTTGGCCATGTGCAAATAGACAGTAACTCAGAAATAAAGGATATTGTAGATAGCAAGGATTCTTACTGAATGAATCAAGCGACAAGGGGTTTAAAACTACTATAGAAAGACATGTGTAAGGAAAGATCATGGCAATGAAATCTTCATCCAAGTACAGTAAAATAAACAAGGGTGAATTAAATTTCATTTCAAGGAACAAATTTAATAGGCGTACCTTATCCAAATGTGAATGCTCCTAAATCATTATCCCACACACGCTCCATCTGACTCTCGCTTGCTAATAGATGTGACCTCACTGGTACCTCCTAGCCAACGCTAGGGGTACTCTTCTTCCTCCTAAGCCCGCTTAGCTGAAAAGGGGGCATGCACACAATACCAGAGAATGCTAGCACCCATCTCGCCTAGAAAGGTTGAGCTACCACTTGTTACTCGATCTGGTATCCCAACTCCCACAAGAGAAAGTTCAGTCAAGATAAAATTCCAGCAGCGTAACGTTACACAAGCCAGATGTGTCCATACTCCTCCTCTACCAACCTTTTTATAGAGTTTTCAACTAATTAGTTTCCCAAACCCTCATTAGATTCCTTTTTCATTTATTTAATTAGGAAAAACCTTCCTTGTACACATGTTGCCCGATCCCCTAGTTGCACCAGAAAATCAATTTTATTAATTAATTAATATTCCTATTTCCCTCACCCACCTAAAAGAGTTCCTAAAAACGCTCCTCGGTGTCCCAAAATTCCCTTACAATTCTTAAATGACTTACTCCTTACTTAATTCCTAGTTGAGTTCATAAATAGAATGTTCCAAAGGATAGACTCCTTACTAAGTTGGTCATTCCACTTTTTCTTTAAGTTTCCCCTTTTCTTTAAGTTCCTTTTCTTTTAAATCTCCCCCTTTTTCCATTTTAACTAAAAAAATAAATTTAGCATGTGTAGATAAAAACAACCATTTACCCTCTTTCATTTTTAACTAAAAATCAATTTAGCAAGTGTAGATAAAAACAACCATTTACCCTTTTTCATTTTTAACTAAAAATCAATTTAGCAAGTGTAGATAAAAACAACCATTTACCATTTACCCTTTTTAATAAATTTAATCCTCCATTATAATTTTTACTTTAATAATTAAAGTTTGAATTTATTTACCCCCTTTTTGTTATATGTCTAATTACTTTAGTTCAGAGGTTCTACTTAGACCTAGGTTTTGAATTCACTAGTCTTGGCAACAGTTCTTAAGGGAAAAATTGTTATTAAACTTACTCATCACTTTATTCATTTTAAGGCCGACCAGGTCCTAAGGAGGCATAGTTTTCTAGGCACTAGGTTTATTAACTTACCAGTTAAAATCACGATGTTCCCTTTAGGATGCACTACGTGCTCCAAGGGTGCCACTCACCTCGTTCCGTTTTATTTGCATGATGTGCCCTTCAATATGCACTACGTGCTCCAAGGGTGCCACTTGCTTCTTTCTCTTTTATTTGCGTGATGTTCTCTTCAAGACGCACTACATGCTCCAAGGGTGCCACTCGCCTCTTGACTGAATTTGGTAGACGTCAAACCCCTAGTCAATACTACGTCAAGTGATCTTGTGGGAGACTAAGGGCCTCTAAGGAATAAGGATCTTGACTTAGTGTGTGCCCCTTAGAATCATCATGAGAAACTGTCATAGCCTGCCCTCACGGCATCATGGGTCCTCTCAAACTAGGTAATCGTTAACCTACAGTTCGAGCCATGGTGAGAGTGCTAGTAGGATATGGCATGGTTGTTGCCACACCTCTCCCTCAATGTCTCTGGTTTTTGTGCAGGTGTTATCGGACTAATCGGTAGGTGCGGACACTAACAAATCTCCCTAGATCCACCTAGATCTAGAACAAAACACACCAGAACATGACGCTTTCCTTAAGTTTTAGATATTGAATTNTCATCGAAACCAATTGTTAGCATATCATAACAATTTGTAACTATTAATTTCTGAAATCTATTTTATACAGGAAAATAAAATTTCCAAGCATGAATTTTCTGCTCATAATGTTTGTCTCTACAGTTGTAGATATCAAAATTCCTTATGGGATTACATCCCTTCCATATCCAAGATCATTATTGATACAATTTATTCAACTTTCACTTATCCAAACAAATTGTCAGTATCTCATGTACAAGATATATATATTTTCATGGAAACAATTAAAACGCAAATCACAAAGTGATATCAGAATTGTTTACAACTACAATTCAATCACTTCCATCCATTCTTGACATCAAATTGAATTCAACTATTGAATGGAATGATATCATGATCCAGTCTTTTCTTTCTTCTATCCAAAAATATTTTTATTACTTGGTTCGCTCAATAGAGCTTTTCCATAATTCATCATTATTTGACTACTTTAACCTGCAACTTTCTTGTTACAATATCTAATAGATCCTAAAGTGTTCTTAACTTCATGAGATAGCAATACTGACATCATTGCATCTATTAGACTAATCATTTCTATGCCATATAATATATACATGCATTCGCCAAAATGCATTCAACGATTCCTTTAATACCACTTGTAACATTTTCAACAACTCCAAAAGTGATCTCAGAATTGTAACAAAAACAATTCAATCACCTTCAACTATTATTCATATTAAATATAATGCAACTATCCATCATTATGTATTTTCAGCACCGCAAGATTTTAATAATGAAAAAAATAATTACTAAATAAAATAACAATCGATGTGTCAATACACATGGCCACATTTACACAATGCATCCCTACATTGACTACATAATTCCACATAACTGTGTCATGCATACACCAATGTGAGTTGGAAGGTTTGGTGAACGCCTCAACACATCATCCACAAATTTCCTACTGCTTGCTTGACTATTTGGATACCTTCTTTTTCAACCCAAGCACAACACCAAGAATATAATTCCTAAGTGTTCTTCAGTGTCGACAAAGAGGTTGTAGTCCAAACATCAAATATACAATAGATACCATTGAACACTCACATATCATTATATCCCTTCCATATCCAACCATCTCATGGTCTCACACATGACTAGATCTATGGATATTTATTGTTATAGCAAGAGTATGTATCTTGACTTGACCTGGTTATGATCTCATAATAAATCATAAATCAAATATGCAAATAATTGTTTTTTGAATGCATTCTAGAATCAACAACATTTACATGCTCTAGGCCTTTGGACACTAAATGTCAATTTTAAATATTGGAAATTTAACTGAGGGAATTCTTACCTCAATTCCCTTCAATATTGGAAGGAATCAAATGTGTACCTCCATGGTTGTTATCAACCTACTTGATGTTATCTGATCATTTGGTATTTGTAGAATCTTCTAGGCTTCCTCCTCCATCCTTTTGATCACCATTACTACCACCCTCATGGGTCTTTTCATAGATGGAATTAATATGTAGCAATAGCATCCACCTCTTAACCATGCTATTTCTTTTTTTTTTTTGTTTTCTTCTGAATACATAATCCATCATTAGTCATACTAAATATAACATTAGTATTGCATGTATATAACAACAATGTATTCTAAGCCCACAAGCATGTCATATGCATATCCAACATGAACATATGCACAAGTCACATCAATATTCACCAAGCATTCACTATAATCATGCCTACTAATGCATATGAATTCTAACTTCATTGTATGCATCATGCACTCTAGTGCATTTATGTTTCAGTTGACTTATTATTTATTTATTTATGGTGTAGCTAGTTGTCCTTGAATTTCTTCAAATCATTGCTTCCTTGTGTGCTCCCACTCTGCTTCTATGCACTATTGTTCCATGGTATGAACACTTTCCATCCAATTCCCACTTGGACATTCTATAATCCAATCATGGTGTTCTATTTGAAAAAAATTCTCTTAGGAAATCATATCCAAAATTTACCTTTATGAAACATTCCAAAACCTTGCAATGAAGTAGCTCAGAACATTCCATCACTCTACTACCACAACATTATTGAATCAATACTATTACTCCTAGTTTTCCATTAGATTACTTCATTTAACATTTCCTTGTGAAACTGTACCTTTCATACTTAATACCATTCCCAATGGAATTCTATTTTCATTCAGTGGCACTTTTCAAGTGAAGGAGCATTCATTTTTCTATCTCCAATTTATTTGCATTGGTATTATGCTTTCACTGTGAACTCTGATATCAAAAGTGGCATTCTTGATCTGAGTACTTTTAGACATGTACCTAAATCATAGCTATAAAATCCTTCCCAAGAACTCTTGTTCTTGGAACATAGAGATTATTCACACCTCATCTCCTAAGCTCCTTGTTCTCTTTCACATCAATCTTGCAACTATCTACACCTCTCTACCTTCAATGCTATGGAGACTTACTTTTCCTTTTCTATTCCCATTAATGACATTATTCACCTACTAGATTCATGTCCTATGTGATTATTCTTTCTTTTGTTGTACCTACAATTTATTTAGACTAGGTAGTAGCTAAATAATAATTCTTCTATTATGTTGTTCTCGAGTTCTTTATCCACTTTTTGTTACTTGCCTTGTAGCCCTTTATTTCCTCATCCAACTTTCGTAAGCTCTGTCATGCTTACATGACTCTAATATCTAATTATAGACTTGAAATTATATGGTTATACTTCTAATTATGTAAAATGTGCAAGCAACCATTTTGTTAGAATTATGCATATTATAAAAAAAAATCCAAACAATGCTACAAGTCCTTTTTCTTCTAAATTCGTGAATAAATATATCATCATTCTCCAAATTATAATGATGCAGGAGCATTGCCAGCACATTAAGCGAGCCAGCGCGGAAGCGAAAGACAGCTGGGCAAGCCAACACCAAATTTTGAAAACACTTTGGGATTGTTGTGCAAGTCTTTAATGAAGCCATTTAAGATAAGGCACACTTGTATATTGTAATGGACCTTGAGCGGATAGCTCTCGTCCTTTAGTAGATAGATGACATTTAATATAGTTAATGCTGGTAGATAGGAATTTAATTTTAGATTTGATATCTTTAGAGTCCAAGAGGGAAAACGGATATAGACACCCTCATTGTATCATTGTAACATGACCAATTCTGAAAGAAGAGAAGAGCATGCAGAGAATTGTATGAAGAACATCCATGTACAAATATTTGAATTAATAGAAAAAAAAATCTTTGATTCAAATTCATGGTTTGTGTTGTTTCTTTGTGTATTGATGTTATGCTCATTCTTAGGACCACACTATGTACCTTTTTGCCTATAATTTTTGCCACTATTATACTCTTGATCAACCATATTTATACTCATACTATCACTTTATCTGATCATTCCAAAGGTAATACAACGTCCCTTCTCATTA
>JZKD02S1691402.1:54450-66002 GCA_000966675.3 Picea glauca
TATACCTTTTAAACATTCTTAATCTTTCTTCATGTGTCATTAACAATATACAACATATGGACAGTAAAAGTAAAGATCATCAGTCACACATAAAATACACACAGAGACAGATTTTTACGAGGAAACCCATAAAGGGAGAAAACCTCTTCTCCTTCGAAATGATAGGCAGTCTTTTTTTGTTCTGTACATCATTTACAATTGAGCATCGACTCAATGTGAGGCTGCTACCTCTGTTTTACAAGCTGCAACTTGTTTGAGAGCTCCAACTCTCTAGTTTCTCTAGCACCTACTAGAAGGAAGCACCAACTCCCTGAGTATTCCAGCACCAACTGGATGGAAGCACCAACTTCCTAAATGTTCCAACACCAACTGGATGGAACCACCAACTTCCAGTTACACAGGCTCCAACCTGAATAACAGAGAACACCTGTTCTCCCTAGCACCACCCTGCCACCCTTGTTTCTCTGGCTACAACCAGATGGAAGATACAACTTCCTGTGTTCAAGCCCCCACTTGAACTTCTGAGGACAACAGTCCTCCCGAGCACCTCCCAACCACCCTTAAATATAAAATAATGAATACACAGAAAACTTATGCAGATAAATCACTTCTTACCATTTTTACTATGTTCTGTAAATATGATCTTCAACAAATTGTTCTACAATTCTTCTCTTCCTCAATTGGTCAGCTCTGCATCACATTCTACTGTTATTCTGTTCTTCTTCTTCTGCTTTGTTTGTCATTCTGCTTTCTCTCTCTTTTACATTTCATACCATTCTGTATATCTATAGAAATTTCATGCTCAACCTCTTCTCCTTTCACCTTTCTTACTGTTTCATGCTTTTTCATCCAGAAAAACCAACCACAATTCAGTCTCGCTCATTTTCTTTTATACACGCTTCCTTGACGATTCCACTTCCCCTTCCAATAGGTAATACAAGGACATCTGTCTTGGCAACTGAAACGCTAACCCATTTGTTATTATCAGTCTGTTTCTCTTAACGGCTTCATAACTGAAAGCGTTAATGTGTGAGGAAGAACAACAACCCTCCGATCACTTTCAAACCTTATCCGCACCGTTAGATAATCTTTATAATTCTTGCCTTTTAAATCGGGTTTCAACACTTTCATACGCTAGCCCTCCTGAGCTTAGCTCCCGGTCAATGTGACCTTCACTCCGTGACCGCAACCTTACCCTGTCGGGGCTACGGGGTTTGTGATGCCTCAATGCATACACCCGCGTGATTCCCGATCGTCCAAATCCCGACGCTCCTTTCATACGCTAGCCCTGCTGGCTATAGGCCTTGGCCCATATGACCGTCAACACATGACCTCGGTCAAACCTCTCATCGGGGTTTCGGCATTTTCGATGTCATCATGCACATGCCTACACAATTCCCGATCCCCGATTCTCCGATGAAGGAAATCAACGGTCCAGATCTCATTCTTGCTTTAATGGCTGCGATCAAATCGTGAAAATCGCATATCGCGATTTTGGGGTTTTCGTTGTCGAGTGAATTGGACATTTCAAAGTCCCGATCCTCGATTCTCCGAAGAAGAAAATCAACGGTCCATATCTCATGCTTGCTTTAACGACTGCGATCAAATCGCGAAATCGCATATTGCGATTTCAGGGTTTTCGTTGTTGAGTGAATTGGACATTTCAAAGTCCCGATCCCCGATACTCTGCTGACGTCACACATGGTTTGACACATGTTAAATATTGCCACGTGTCACTCTGATTCATGACTTACATGTGCCTGAAGTGTTGAATCTGCCTGACACATGTCATTACCTGGTTGTGCCACGTGTCCCTAGCTGACGTGGTCTGCTGTCGTGAGTTGGATCGATGGTCTAGATCACATGTTGATCAGACGGTTCAGATTCAGTCGGGATTTCTTTCATCGCGATTTCGGGGTTTCTGTTGTAATTGTTCACGGGACTCGTGAAACTCCGATTCCCGATTCTCCGATGAAGTCTCCTGTCAAGGTTCTCCCGGTGGCGCCCGATCGCTGCCACACGTCCTTCCAAATGGACGGTCCCGATTATGTCGGGATATCGAGACTTTCAATGTCCCGGTTCTCACGACCTTGAGAAATCCGATCTCCCGATGGCTTATCTCCCTCGCAACTTCTGCAGATCTGACGGTTGACGGGTATTAGCTTCCGATCTGATGGCTCAGATCCTCTCTCCGACAAGGACTGTAAACTACGGTCCAGATTCGTTTTGGATTCGATGGTTACGATTGAACCGTGATCTTGTTGCAATCTGTCTGATACAAACCCATCAATGACAACAACCATTCGCTGTCTGTAAACTTGCCATCAATGAAAACAACCATCAACACGCATTCGCTGCTTGTTCAATATTTTCCAACAAGGGAGTGTCTAAGTCCAGTATCGTGAAAGTTATCCGGGACCCCCCTCTAACACAGGGGATAAACACGAGGTCGCGTGCGGAAAGGTAGCGGAGATAACCCCTCCAAATTTTGACCAATCATAGTGGAGAACACATATAGAGGGCTTGTTTTGGGATTCCGTCGATTGCATTTGCCACGGGGTTTCGTGGGTCTCAAATCTGTTCGATGTTCTCAGTTGTCTTTCAGACCACTTTCTTTCGATACCCTTGATAGATTTCAGGCTCGATACCTTTCTCATTGTGGTCTACCCGACTTTCGACTGTACCCACCTGGTGACTGTTCGCGCGCTGGCAACCTAGTTGCCTATCTTTTTTAGGGACATACACAGGTGACTGCAGGGGTATACTGCGGTACCTAGGATAAACATCGGGCCATTCTTTGCAGAGTATACCCGGAGGGTGCTTCCGTGTTCGAGTTTCACTTGCACCGGTAAGTTTCTCTAGTGTTGGTTGTTGTAACTGTTCTTCCAATTAATTTAGTGTTTGCCTGTCTTATCTTCTAGGGACTTTTTAGTGTGTGTTACTTTTGAACGTTTAGACTACCCTAGAGTGTATTTGATCTTCTCACATAGTGAAGGATCACGATCTCCTCCGGTCACGAAGTTTTCTTGGCCTGCCGCGGGTTACACTGGAGCCACCCCCGCCACTGTTAAGGTGAAAGCTAGACCAACAAGGGTCTTTTGAAGCGACCGAGTTATAAGCAATTGTGCCCAACCAACATCCGGAGGAATTGACCATTTTGGACCTTGAAATGAATGTTCTTGGCCCGGTTGAAACCCCAACCACTGATTTCTTGGCACCTTACATCGTACCAATTAAATTTTATGAGCACCAGACAGTGTTGCACACAGCAATGGAAACAAATGTTATTACTCCTTCTGGGAATTCTTCAATTCCCACTACGGTTGTCAGCACAGGAGAGTTTTCACCTTCTAACCCACTGTCACCAGTCCGAGCCACCATGGTCTCGATCGCTTCTACATCACACAGTGGTCCGATCCCGTCTTTGGCGGTGGCCACAACCCCTTTCACACCAAGTGCGATAGGCCATTCGTTCTCATATGGGATGCCTAGTTCGGGTACAAGTCATGTACTTTCCTACTCCACTTTATAGACTTCAGGTCTGGGGGCAGGGAGCTCTAGTGCTCCTTTGCAAGGTCACATGGTGGGCACTCCTGCTCCTTATAACGCTTTCCCTTACGAAGGAGGTCATATCCCTCCTTCGTCCCCTTCACTCGGTGGCTCGCATCAACAATCCGCCGGGCAACCTACATACCATAGTTTATTTGGAGCGGGGAGTCAAGGACCACCTTCGCATAATATGTCGGTAGATTCGACACCATTTTCTTTGACCGTAATGTTTGGTAACAATGCCTTTTCATCAGCCACCTTCCCGACTGGGGGCAATCCCAGTTTTGGACAATCTATTCCTATGCAGGGTACTATTCCTGCACAGGGGGAAAACCTAGGAACTTCTTCCGCATCAGGGCCTTGGAATTCTGGGTAGGGATCCATTCCCTCGTCCGGAATGCTGATCTAGGGTAATTATTTCCACAATCAATGGAACCCCAGACAAACTACTATGCCTATCCCCACAGGGCCGACATGGGGAAACCCTTCCCATAGTCCTTCGAATATAAGTCATGCCCCACCATCTATGTCCTATTTTGGAAATCGGCCGATGATGTCTCCACATATGAAAAATCCATACACTGGCCAGGGCCATGGTTTCTACCAGAATCCGGGCCAGCAGCCAAACCTTTCCTGGCAACCTGGTGCCAGTCAAACTACCGGCCCCTTTTTCCCAGGTTTTCACCAACAACCCAAACTACCCTTCCTGACGACTTTGCACTTTCCAGATTTGACAAGGTTGTTGAATGACCCTATTTGTCACGATCCGCATTGGCCTCCTATGCCAACGAAGTTGCCTTCGGACATTCCAAAGTTCAAAGCCAAGCCTAACAAAGATCCAGGAGATCATGTGACCACCTTCCATCTTTGGTGCTCATCTAACTCATTGAAGGATGACTCTGTACAGTTGTGATTGTTTCAACGTACTCTTATTGGGAGTGCAACGAAATGGTACATATAGCTCGATCGCTCAAGATACTCTTCCTTCGGTGAGTTGGCAATGGCTTTCCTAAACCATTTCCAGTTACCTGTGAGATACGACACTGGCACAGAGCTGCTGGCCTATTTCAAACAGACAACAACAGACCATATCTCTGATCACATCCGAGAATGGAGACGCTAGAAGAGTCTAATTAAGGTGCCAGTCCCACCAGCATTCATGCTTGAGTGGTTCCTTAAGTCTTTGGTCCCACAATTATCCAAAGATGTCGCAACGTTGGGAGTATTCTCCGAAGAAGATGCCATCATGAGAGCTCAACAATTTGAGCTCATATATTCTCAGTCCGATTTATTATACAACATCTTGCCAGATGTGCCACACTCAATACTGGATAAAACTAGATAGAGAGCTGGACCACATGCCGATAGTATTGTTGGTTCAACACAAACAAAGCCCGCTGAACAATTGACAAAGCAGTTGCAACAGTTATCTATACAACACACAACGAACAACCAAACTACTACTTTGGTTGCTCCCCCTACCAAAACGTCGGAGGTACGCACAGTGTAATCGACTAACCCAAAGGCCACCCAACAGCCTGAAGGAAAGAAAAAATAATGAAAGAAGGGTAAGGGGGATTAAAAACATACCGATAATTCTTGCGGGGACAACACTGAAAAACGGAAGGCGAGGTATCCATGCAACTTGTGCGCGGAAGACCACCCAACCCATCTATGTCCTCGGCTTGTAGAAGCCCAAAATTTTGTGACGCAACAACAACAGGCTATGTTGACCAATCCATTTCAACATGGGCAAAATCTAACCCAAGCCTCTGCAAGCACGGAAGGGGGCATCCAAGACCCCTCTCTGCCTGCGAACAACCCCGCATCCACGAACGTATATATGGTGAGGGGTGATGCTTTTATATCGACTAGAGAACATGACTATAGTATACCAAGCACTTCTGAGAGAGGTAAAGAAGCTGAACTCCCATCTGTTCCTCTACAGATTGAGAAGATGTTGGGCGAAACAATGACACACATTCCCAAAGGTGCATTTAAAAAAGATTCTCATAACCCAAATGCAAGGGCCGCCCAGAACTACTCTCTGGTGGAGGATTTATCACAAACCCCTTGTGTGATGTCCGCTTTGGAGGTCCTCCAAAGCTTCCCTTCCCAGAGGAAAGTCTTGTTAATCACTTTAGGATCTATCGAGACTTGTAATCCGGGTACAATCATGTTGGATATAATCGACTTAAAACCTTGTCTACCTTACCACGTAGCATTTCAAATAGTAGTGGCTTATCCCACGAAAAATTTTACTTGAAATATCTTCCGCACGGTGGTTGATGAGGGCGCCTCAACATGCGTTATGTCGTTGGCATGTTGGAAGGCCGTTGGCCAACCCGTTTTGTCTCCGTCACCTACTCTCCTCACCGCTTTCGACGATCGTTCATTCCGACCACATGGTATCATTCCTTCTTTCCCCGTGCAGTTAGGAGGGAAGACCATGTGTGCCGAAGTAGAGGTAGTCGATGCTCCCCTCGACTATAACCTCTTGTTAGGAAGGAGTTGGACTTATGTCATGCAAGCTGTTGTTGCTACAGTTTTCTGGGTTTTTTTGTTTCCACACGAGGGTCGGATAGTGACCATCGATCAATTGTCCTTCTCCAGACCCAACCCTGCATTGGGTTCATCCACGGTCTCGATGATTGATAATCCTCAACCAGGTGTCGTCAACGTAGGGGTTGGTTTGTGCCTATCTTTGATGGGTACCTTCGATTACCCACCCCTTCAAGGCGATATCAAGTTTATATCCAATCACCATAAGGTTGAGATTTTTCAAGTTTCGTCGTTCCGCACGACTTACTTCGATGATCCGTGGATACTTCCTTCCCCGTCGGCCACGATGGATGGGACAGGGCACCCAGGCATGTCCATGCCCTTGTCCACAACTGAAGTAGCGTACTCTTTAGTCCAGCAAACTTCAACCAACATTGATCCAGCTCCTTCACAGGAGTTCGATCCGCTACTAGAGCCTATTTGGGCTCAGGTTTCTCTCGCTCACACCAATTCATTAGACTTAGTCTTGCCCTCTGATGAAGCAATAATTGAAGCAATGACTAGTTCGGATAAACCCTGGGAAGATCTTCATCACAGATCATATTTCCTCCCAGAGTTAAGCCGAATTGAAGCAGGAGAATTCACTGTGACTATGACAGGAGATCGATCTTGTCCTATTAATCCCTTAGCTAATCACCACTTTAATCAAAGGGGGTCTTTTGGCTCCAGAGTCCTTTTCCAAATCAACAATGGTGATAATGAGCTGCCAACTTCTATTTATAGACTTTTTGGCCTCTTTTTGTCACTTTTTTGGCCTCCCTTATCATTTTCTTTATACCGAAAATCATTTAGAGTGATTCAAGAGTTATATAGGAGGGATTTGATTGGGTATTGGGACAATTTTTTTTTAGTTTTGAGTATTTTTCGACGGTCCGTGGAATTTTTTTCCGACGCTCAACTTGAACATATAAGTTAGGTTTCTTCCCTGATTGGTGTATCTCGTTGTCTTTTTCCTTTTCCATAGGATCTATCCCATTGGGTTGTGACACAGAACCATCATATCTTCTTTAGAAGTGTTGCAACTTGGTGGTAGAGCTTACCGAAACATGGATGCCCTAGGTAGATCTTGGTTGCATTATGGTATTCATGTTGTCTCTAAAACACTGTAGGCTCGAGAGTCCTTGTAGTTTTTCCTGAATAAGAGTTTGAGCCTCATTTGCATGATTCTTCTTCGCTCTTGACCTCACCCTCAGGACTCCCAAAAAATAATGGGTCTTCTTTTAAGCCCTTTTCAGACCCTCTAAACATGAAAATATTTTCGAGCGATCTTGTGGCCTTTCACGCTTGTTAAACTAAAATTTGAAGTCACGTCTGTCCGACGGTAGTTTACCCATTTTTCGGTCTAGACAGTCAACTGTACGAACAAAGGTATACTCTATGGAACTTCAGCTCTTTAGAAGAGTACTCTCAGGTATAATTTTATCCCTTTTTCGGGCCTGAGGGACTAAACTTATGAAGAAGGAACCCCCACAGAGTCCATAGTTAAGCTCTTTTCAGACTCCCTAAAATTGAAAAGATCGTTGAGTGACCTTATTCTTTCACACTCGTTAAACTGGTCCAGAAGAACATTCCTGACGGAGTCCATAGATAAGTTTTTTTCAGACTCCTTAAAAATAAAAAAAATGGCCGAGTGATCTTGTCCTTGTCACACTCGTTAAAATGGTTTTGAATAGACGTCTTGTCAGTGCTAGTTTACTCCTTTTTCGAACCGACTAGACTATCTTCGAAAAAGGTACCCCAATGGAGTCTCCTTTTATGTTTTTTCAGACTCTCTAAATATGAAAAACCACTGAGCTTACCTTCTCTGGTCTCGTTAAACTTACATCGAAGGACGTTACCATTGTGTGTTTTGTTAACCACGTTTGCATATCTTATACGTCGGCCGTGTAATAGTTTGCTTTTGCGTCTTAACTCCTTTGGTCCCCAGAGGATTTTTCCTGAGTACCATTATACTAGAACATCAGTCTTGTCCTTGTGCCTTGAACTTGTATGTTTGCAATACTCATTCCTCCATTGTAACGTAACATTCCTTTATTCTTTTTTCCAAAATTATTGAAAAAGACAAAAAAAAAATCAAATATACCCCAAAAAGAGGAAGGGAAAAGTATTTTCTTTATTGGCATCATAATGAGTCGCCCTTGGATAAAGCACATCTGTCCATTTGTTCATCAAACTATGGGATATAATACGACCTTAGGAAGTTGTTCTCATTATATAGAATTGTGTCCTCCACCGTTTGGTTATCCTTCCAAACATATGGAGAGTTTGCATTGCCTCATGCTTCGTAGACTTATGATTAATGCCATGTTGCCTGAGTCTCATCATTTGTCCTGTTATTGTACAAGGGAAGTTTGTTACCAAGCCTGAGTTGTCCCCTCTGCAATTTGTCTCTTTCCCTCATACCCGACCATCCTAAATGTCCAATCAAGTCCTTGTTTGAAATCAATGAAGCCTTCAGTCTGATCATCAAGTCCATCACTGACGAGTCGTCGAAGACCTCTGGGTAGTGCATTCGTACACTCATATTACACTCCTACCCGAGTTTTGAATATTTTGAAGTAGTTGCTCAAGCTCTGAAGACCTCATCTCCAGCCATCAGGCCGTATCAGCTTCTAGAAGATGGATACTCTATATGTATATCTTTTTTATTTCGAGATGTAGCTCCGCTGTGTATTGTTCACGACTACTCTTTATATAGTTATATGACATGGATCTACAATGTATTTGATTGGTAGCCATGATTCTATTTTATCCCGAGCATGGGTATGCCCGCCTCGGTGAGACATTTTTTATTTTGCAGACGACGTCTCCCAGTTCCTGATCCTTGGGCTCAATCGTTCGGCACATCAGTAAAGATTGGTAATGTATTTCAGCAATTAGATGCTCTTCTGACCTCACATTAGGGGGCATATGTTATAACCCTAAATTGCACCATACATGATTACCTGGCATCATGCCATCTTAGATCGCTTCTTTACCAAAACACTACTGAGCAACTCTTTAAAAAACCTCTTTTATAAGGGTCCATACGCCCTACTCCATTACTAAATGCGTGTACATGCTAGCTGACCTAAAACATCCCGCGTGGACCGACAAAAGCACGAAAAAAGGAAAGTTGCCGACGAAACACACAGCTCTGGGTGAGTTAACTGAAACTCCCGGCCATGCATGGCCGAGGGTTCGTCCAAATACCTAGCTTCTTCTAGCCTATAAAAGAAGGGCTAGGGGTCCCATTTGGAGGAGGAAAAATATAGCAAAGAAACTCTGCCCATTTGCATATTCCCATTGTCCCAACCCTTTAGCCATCCTTGTGCCAGGAGAGATACAAAGCAAAGAAGTTGGAGGACAGTTGAAGAGGAGCCCAGGATCAAGTTCATGGAGCGGTTGCCAGTCTCGACTTTTTGTAAGCTGACTCATTCAAAGTAATAAAGAAAATGTTTTTTCCCATCCCAATTCATGAGTTATTCATAGTTTGTTAAGTACATATTTGAATCTCTAACTCGTTAGTCTATAGGTAAGATGCATGTGTATTTGTTGCTTGTCTTGTATGCAGGTCAGCTTTGGAAGGAGAACTGTGAACAAGTGATCAAGTGCGCAAGAGGATCGACATCAAATGCCTGGAACAAGGTAGGTTGATCTGGCCATGTATTTACTGAAAGAAATGGGATTTAAGTCCGGGGACGAAGGTAGAAAGTAGATTTTCTCTTGGTCATATCTGCATGCAAAATATAACCCTATTTTCTAGTCTTTAAGGTGATCTCCCTCACAACAACGTATGGTGTGCACAAATCCGTGGGTTGGGGCCTAGTCCCAACCCCTTTTCTCCGCAACCATAACTACAACACACTTTAAATAAAACCACACACATATAGTCGTTAAGTCACACGGCAGGCGGGTTGGTAACCCGATCTTGCCCAAATTGTTCCCCCGTGCTGGAGGTCACATGGTCGACTCCGGTGGATTCCAAAACATCTTTTACCACATCTAGCCAATGACGGGGTGCTATGTGGCATCCCATGATTAGGCCACGTGGCACCATTTAACTTGCCCACAAATGTGACACTTGTCAGGCATCGATTGGACCACGTATGCCACCTACCCAGTCAAAATTCCACTACCCTGCCATGTCACTGTATGGTCAGCTACCATATGTCATGATGCCACATTAGCATGAAGTCATGTTGATGTCAACATTGACTTTTTTCCCGTTGATTGTTGACTTTTTTCCTGTTTGGGAAATTGATCAGAGTGCGATAACTCTTGCATACGGTGTCCATTTGAGGAAGTAAATATATGGTCAAAATAAGCACGATGATCTGGACGCAATGGAATTAGTTTCGTTCGATTCCAAGAACTTTCATTTTTGAGCATTTTCTGAACCTGGGGATCCTCTTGGATCATTCCTCTCCAATTGGAAGCTTTTGGAACACCAAAAGTCTGGTATCGGTTGGTAAATAAGTGAGGATACTGTGCCCTCACTTTTTCGGTCTCCATCCACTTGGCTTGACTTGGATTTGTGCCCTTCAATCCCACTCGAAGATACTCCACATCACCCCTGCGAGAAGTTCAAACTCTTTTGTCAAAAATGGTGTCTTCCTGCAACTCATTCATATACTCAGGAGAAAAATCTTCTATGGTAGGAATCTGAACATTCTCTCCTTAATCCTCGATCATAGGAGGCTTATACAATCTCAAGTTTTACACATTTACAACTGAGTAAATTTTCGTATATGGAGGAAATTATAACCGGAAAGCATTAGTACCAATCTTGTCTAAAATTTTGAAAGGACCATAAAAAATTGGTTTTATCTTTTTTACCTTCTCTTTGCATTCTTTTCTTGCCGATGTATAACCAGAATTGATCTCCTACTTTGAACCGATGATCAACTCAATGCATATCACACCTCACCTTGTACCCTGCTTGGCTTTTCTCCAACTGTTCCTGTACCGCCTGATGAATCAACTGGATTCGTTCAGTGAACTTTGAAGCCCTGTCCACATCACTGTGTCTGTTTGCTGCAATGTCTTTCTCAAAGAAAAAATCCAAAGGAGATTTTGGCAAGTACCCCAAACATGTTTCAAATGGATATCTCTGAGTAGAAGAATGCTTGGCTCGATTATACGCATGTTGCACAGAACACAAATGTTCATCCCAAAGCTTAGGATGTTTGTTGCAATATGCCCGAAGTAGATGTACTACTATTCTATTCACCACCTCTATCTGCTCGTTCGTCTGTGGATGAAATTATGCGCTCTTCTTTATTTTGGTGTCCATAAGTTCCCACAAGCTTGACCAAAATTTTCCCATGAACCTGGAGTCTCAATTAGATACAATAGAAGTAGGTAACCCAAAATGAACCCATACATTTTCAAAGAACATGTGTGTTGTTTGTTCAGTTGTGACTTTATTTTTACAAGGAATTAGAACACACATCTTGCTG
>JZKD02S1691413.1:27710-41205 GCA_000966675.3 Picea glauca
CTCAAACCAATTTACAATTACATCAATTTTGGAAGGATCAATTTTTAACTATCCTCTTCCTACAATATGACCTAAGTAAACAAGTGCAGTCTTGCCAAATTCACATTTAGAAAATTTTACATAAATATTTTCCCTTTTCAAAGTTTCCAATACTTTCTTTACCTACCTCACATGTTCATCCCAAGTCCCTCTAAAAATAAGAATGTTGTATAAACATGCAATCACAAAGTCATCTAGGAAAGGCTTGAATACAGCATTCATCACACGCATGAAAGTTGTTGGAGCATTACAAAGCCCAAACGGCATAACTAACCACTAAAAAAATCCATGTTTGGTTTTAAATGCATGTTTCCATGCATCCTGTTCTACGACCCTGATTTGATGATATCCACTGCCCAAATCCAACTTAGTGAAATAAACAACATTCTTCAATTGATCAAGTAGATCATCTATACGAGGAAGAGGGTATCGATTTTTCACTGTGATTTTTCACAAGGATCCTTCTTTGGCACCATCACGATCGGAGAACCACAAGGAGATGAACTAGGCATGATGACCCCTTGATCCAATAAGCCCTGCACATGCTTCTTGATCTATGTCATCTCCACAACTGACATCATGTAAATTCCTACATTAGGAAGAGGAGAATCATGTTGAAGGTGTATTTCACGTTGGATTTCCCTCTTATGAGGTAATCCATATGGTTCCTGAAAAATATCATCATCCTTAGAAACAATATCAATTAATTCATTTTTATGAGATGGATCACATCCTTGGAAAGCGTCGGATGTCCCGACATATTTCTCTCTTATGACCATGAGTACATATCTCTTATAAGTGTTTATAAGTCTTTCCATTTTCCCTGCATTAACAAGTGTTGTATTTACCCACATGTTGTGAGCTCTAACAATATATTCCACTCCCCCTTTAGTAAGGTGGTATTTGTTCTCATGATGAAAGAAGACTTCTTTTCTATCATAAAGATGAGGACTTCCCAACACTATGCCACATATATCAAGTGGTACAACATCCAAATCCACTTCATCAATCAACTTTGAAGAAATAGCAAATATGACCCTACATTGTTTGGTGACATTAAGTTTTGCTTTATCACATACCCAACCAAGAGGATAAGGCTTCGGATGTGGTTTCATTTCAAGACCCATCTTCTTGAAAAGTGCTTCAGATATTAAGTTTACTTGGGAACCTATATCAAATAATTTATCTATCTTAGTGTGTTTAGATACAACTCTTATGTGAAATAATTCATTCCTCTTTCGTTCATCAACATGAGATTCATTATTGGAACTTGAACTAGCATGAATGGAATCTTTACCTTGTACTCCAACCGTTGTGATGTTTCCTTCATCTCCTGAATCGGAATCAAGATCTTGTTGCACTGTAGCAATGGTTTTTATCTTCCCCTTTCCACCGAACTGTTTCAGTTTCTTTTCTGGATGCAGTTTCCAACAATGTTCTTCATCGTGACCGTTTTTCTTGCAATGAGTGCAAGATGGATTTCCTCCTTCTCTCGTCACTATGGAAATCTTCTTTTCCTTCCTTTTAAACTTCTTAAAATTTTTGTGTGGGATATTGGAAGGTTTCTTCGTGGGATGTTCTTGAACATGTTTCCCCTTTTTATCAAGGTGAGTGGCTTGCACACAAACTTCGTGAAGACTAGTGGGGTTAAACAAGAGCAAAGTATGAAAAATATAACTGTGAAGTGCGCCAATATACTTCATTAAAGTTTCATAAGAATCCAAAGGAATGTTCAATGCAAGATCTTTCTTTCTAAATTCTTCTGTGAAACTTTGTACAGTTTGACCTTTACTTTGCCTTAAAGTTTTCCATTCCATCATTGCTTTATGTAAATACCCTAATGGATAAAATTGCTTCATTATCACTGATTTAAATTCCGACCATGAGGAAAGAAGATTACCACACTTACTTATGTCTCGAATCTTGCTATCCCACCATACAAGAGTAGTGCCTTCCAACCGAAGAGAATATAGTTGCACTTTAACTTCTTCTTCATCAATATGCTGAACACAGCAATACACTTCAACCTGTCGGATCCAATTATCTAGCTTTTCAGGATTAGCATCTCCATTAAACATAGGTAAAGAAAATTTTACATCAATCTTTAATAATGGTTTATTAAAAGAGGCTTTATGACTAGAATGATGAGAACGATGAGAATTCTCAGAGGAATAAGAACTAGAACTCGAAGGTGAAGACGGAGGCTCAGGAGGATCTCCTCCAACCCCTTGGTTTACTGAAGCATCATCATTTGCATGTGTATTTTTCTCCCCTTTCTTCTTCATCCTCTTCTCGTAATCTCTATACATTCATTCGACCATTTCTGACATGCGATAAAAGACCATGTGAAAGTTTTTCTCCTATTCATCACACTTTTCCTCTTCTGCCATTTTCTTTCTTCGGGATGCACAATCAACTATGGAATTAAAAGTATTAAGAGTTCCTTCACCCTACTTATTCTTGTCCCTAGTAAGCATTCACACTCAACAATTCAAGTTAAAGACAAATGCTCTGATACCAACATGATCTGGGATCTTTTCATTGAGTGACTTATAAAGAATTGCATTAAATGAGCATAAATTAAAGTGCACCATTAAAGAAGGAAAAGCTTAAAAATGAAGAGACATAAGCATCATATCTAAATACAAAAACTTGATAACGGAGTTCTTCCTTGGTGGACTACATCTCTGGTTCCTACTCTCAAATGGGTAGGCTCTTTCATTAACTCAACAAAAGAATTTGTCAAAATGCATAAGTATACCTCATTTTGAAAAAAGTTGTAGAAATAATGCTCAGATCAGAAAACTGACAGCACCATTGAATTTGTGGCGACGAATTACCCAAAAATGATTGTCTCCACGCCTCAATCTGACTCTGGCACTCCCAGGCCCAAGAAGAAATTTGTCTTGATTTTTGTGCCCTCTGCAACCTGCATTAATGGTTGTACTTGCATAGAAATGTGTGCCCAAAAGTTCATATGGTACGCGCGCCTCCCCCATGTAGCTGGGTGGATGCAACATTTAATAAAATAATTGGGCATTGGTTACAATGTAATACCCGTGGCTTGTTGGTTAGGGCATATTCATTAAGGCGCAAGTGTGGGAGGAAGTCTCGGGGTCAAACCCAACTGCCTCCCCTTTTGGCTTTGTATTGTTACATTGTATATATGTGTGTGTGTGTGTGTGTGTGTGTGTGTGTGTGTCTGTTCTGCCAGTTTTAGTGGTGTTGCTAGAACCATTTCCAAAAGATTATAATTGTGGCTAGGTTTGGCGTGGTCCTCCAGATTTTGTGGACCCACCAAACCAATTTTTTTCAAATTTTTCTTCACAGGTTGTCCTTGAGCATTTCCCGCCTACCACGTGGTAGCCTTTGATTGGGCCACGTGGAGGCCCCTCACTAGTCCACGTTTCCACCTTCCATGTCACCATGCCATGTCATCATGCCACATCATCATACGGACTGTACAAATTTCCACATGGCATGATCTGATTGGTCCATGGATCGGTCCAAAAATACCAAAATTGGGTGACACGTAGCAGCCTCTGGTGCTACCACATCATCATGATGATGTCATGTTGATGTAAGAATGCCATGTGTCACCTTCCTAATCCTGCCACGTCTATTGTACGGATGCTGATGTCATCCGTATAGATGTTGACATCAGTAGTACGGATGTTGGCTCATCCCCTGCTGATTGGGCTAGTTTGACCAAACTTTGACCGTGAATATATTTCAATCCGTAACTCTGTTTGATGAGTCATTTACGCCATTAGAAATATTGTGATGCGCTCTTCACAATCATGCCATTTTCACTAATTTTTGGGAACTTTGAATTTTTCCCTTTCTCTATCTATTGAAGCCATTTTGAGCATCCTGAGTTGCCTCTGTGAGTTATGAGTTGTTATTAGCCTTATCTAGATCATTTTTGGATCATTGTGGCTCACAATAAACATCACAATCAACAATGATTCCAAAACCCTTGTGGATTTGGAGCACCTGGATAAAGAGGGTGAAGAGTTTCAGAACTAGGGGCTTGAAAAGGAATCCCCCATGTCCAACGGATTCAAGGAAGAAGCTTCAAAGGAAGGGGTCATATCTTAGTTTATTGAGACTCCCACAATAGCATAAAACACCCAATAAAATTTAGTAAATACCATGCCATACATTATGACAGTGACCAAAGAACCTCAACTCCCATGCAGGGAAGGGAAAAAATGGATCACATAGGTAGACCCTAAAGTTGTGGAAAAAAAAGATAAAGACAAGTGGAAATGCTATGAAAAATGTTTAGTCATCCATGATCCCACTTTGTCAAGAAGGATACCACCTCCTTGGACCTTACCTCCACTCACTCAAAGAAGGAAATACAATATAAGGAAAATGAGAAAAGAGGTCAATATAGACATAGCCCTAAAAATCTAACAATTTATCTTTCGATACAAAGATTGAGGGAGACAATCCTCTCTTTGATTAGAAAGTTTTGTTAATGTTTTTCAAGATGTATTTCTTATGTACTCTGCAATGTAGTTAGTTCATCATAATGTATTCATATAATATGTTATCACATATTCTTGCAGGGGTGAGTTTTTCCTTTGGATTTGGCTTCAAGGCGAAAAAATGCAAAGAAAGAGGCCAAAAACCCACTAGATGGCACTTATCATAAGTTTGTCGGGGTCGATGTGACTGTTTGGCACGTTGTGCTAAGAGGCGCGTAGATCTGGGTGGCTAATATTTGCGCACTCCAAATCAACGGTTGATGGCCATATCGGGGCCTCAATGTCTGTGGAGGTTAAAAAAGGTAGAGCGGGCCGAGGAAACTACTGCGGTTTGTGGAGACGCTACGTGTCAGCCAAAGACATGCATTGAGTGCAAAAGTGGGAAGTTTCAAACCACTTTTTGTGGACCCCAACCCTATCCCAGGCCAACAAGTGGCTGCCCCACATCTGTCCCGCTAGCACCTGTCCCCCACTCCTTCTCTCTCCTATATTCGTCACATCTCCCGCCCCTCTATCACTTTCTCNCCAAGGTGTCTAGAAATAATCAATAATGCCTCCAACATAGTGTGATATGGCATATTCTCTTCTTATTTTAGTATTTTCCTTGGGAGGTTGATTTTCTACCTCATATTTCCCATAATGCTTCTTATTTATCACATTCACTCCCTTCTTTTGACTGACTACGAATTCCCAATCACCTATAGAAACAAATGCAACTATCATTCAAATCATTCTCCATATCTTTCATTGTATAAGAATGGGTCTTCACAATAATTGTGTGTAAATTCCAATAGTTACATGTGAAAAAATGCTTTGATTTCAGTTTGATTTAAACAAGAGTGCATTGATGAAATTATCACCATCATAACACAAGTTGTGATGAGCTCAAATAAAACAAACAATCCTTAACAATTTATGGCACAATATATCAAACATAAATGAATGCATACACAAAACTTAAATTGGTGTGATTGAATTGGTATCAAACTCAACTTTGAAGTTTTATTGATCGAATAAAAATTGCACCAACGAGATATGAACATGATGAAGCTTTCATACAACAACAACGAATAATCCAAGTATTAATTCATTTACAATCTCAATTGGGTATAAATAATCTACCTCAAGGAATATGAAACACATCATTTCCCCTTTGACCACATTCTCTAACTTACATCAATTACAAAAAAAATGGAAAGGGGAAGAGAAAGAGAAGGAAGAAAATACATCTTGTTGTTATTGTTGAGTCTCCATTTTGACATGTATAATGCCCTATCTTACCTTGTATTCAAGCCCTTTTTTCCTATCATATAAGCCTATACTTGATTGTTTCCTCCAAAAGCATACCTAATGACCTTGTTCATGTACACAAGAGGTAACGTATGATTAAGGCATATTTTGTTTAATTTTCTTGAGTTAATTCAATTAAAATGCTTGATTTTGTATAATCCTAATTGTTTTACTCCTAAGCAACCTATTTCGGTACCTCATCATTGATCTGGTACCAATAGACCCGCACAACAGTGATCCGGTACCAATAGAATTGATCTGGTACTGCCCTAAGCGATTATGGTACCAAACAACTATGCCTATTCCGGTACCAGTGCAACTGAGCTATTCCGGTACCAAACAACTGCGCCTATTCCAGTACTCAATATTACGACTGTGTGTATTCCGGTACCATTCGCTATTTCCATAAATCGTTTGTTGGACGAATCTGTTGTTGAATATTTCGAGAAGGCAGTTGGACTGAAGCTTCCAAATCTGTTTTCTAGATTATGATGGACTCCATCACTCATGCACTTTGTGTCATGAGGATGGAGTCAATCCCTAGAGATTCGATGTAAATACCAATTGTAATATGTTTTAAAACTGTTTAATAATTATCCTTAGATCTGGATCATATCAGCTCACCTTCTTTATAAGGGATGTTGTATAGGAGATAGGATACACAAAGATGCTTATGGATGTAATGGACAAAATTATTCATATTGCCATAATATACAAGATGATGAACTGTTGATTCAATTTTACAAGTTGAAGGAATACAAATGAGCTGTTGTGCAATTTCTGGGTATGAGTAAAACGTTTTAGTCTGTTATTTTCTTAAGAGGTTCCTTATTGGTTCGACAAGGGCCTACCGCCCCAACCAAGGTACCCTCCATGTATATTCTTTGCGTGATTGTGTCAATATTTAACAGTTATGTTTTCTTAATAATTTTAAATGCATTTTAAATATTAAGCACAGAATTTCTTGCTTTTGAATCAGTGTGCACAATTAGTTTCCTTTCTATTTCTGTAGGGTAACATTTAATTGTTTGATGTATGGGAATGTTAAGAAAATTTTATTTTGAGTTTGTGAGTGTAGTGTTCTCAGTAGGTACAAGAAACAAAGGAATTAGTCTCTCATTTTCATGTTCCATAATGAAGCCTCTCAATCATATTGATTGTTTTCTGTACTACATAGGTTTGATTGAACAAAATTGAGTTATGATTTGAATTTTGTTTAAGAGTGACTGGAGTTGATTGTTAATTATTTTTTTGATTCCTACAAGAAACAAGATCTTTAGTTCATATCTCTAATTCATAAGCCTAGAATGAACAGACTTGTTACCTAAGAAAGAACCTTTTGATTCACTGTTTGTTTGAGAAGTTCTCTTACCAATTTTCTCTTCTAAGTTTGAAACGGAGTGGTAATTGTTGATTGGTTTAGTTGCTAAAAGGGATAGATTCAAAGTCCATATTTTTATTTCATAAGCCTGTAAATAGACAAATTCATTACCTGAGCAAGAACCTTTAGATCACATGCTTGTTGGATTCGGTTTATGAGTTTTGTTTTCTGATTTTTAAGCTGTGTGAGGAAGATAGATTAAAAAGTTGTAAAATGGAGTATTGGTGTTGATTGTTTCTTCTTTATGCTATACTCATATGACATAGGAACCTATCTGTTATCGGCACATATAGTGCATCAACTCTACTGATTACGAATTCTGGTTGATAATTTATGTTTGGTAATATATTATGCAAATAATTGCACCAACATTTTGGTGTCATTGTCGGGGAGTTGTAAACGGTAATAGGTAGTATTAGAATCAGATTTCTTTAATGGTTTTGGATTGGTTTTATGGATGACCTAAGGGCAGAGAAAATATGGTAAGACATGCGGGAAGATCCCACACATCCACTTTGGTGGGGTTGCTCCAAAGTTAGGTTGTCCTCTCTTCTTTTGATGCAAGTGTGTTTTTATTTATGCAAATTTAGTTTTCTTTATGATGAGTTAACTTGTGTGAACCGATAACCTAGTGACTACAGGGTCCCAGTAACACAAGGAGTTCAAGTTTGGTGTGTTTTTCTTTTGAAAATAGTTTTAAAATTTAGATCTTTAATGAAAAATCATGTTTGGGGTGTTGTAAGAACCCCCCGAGTGCTAATCTATGTTGAGAAACAGGTATCATCAACCAGCTAGAGTAATATAACGATGATCAAGAGCTTGAAGGATGTTCCTCCAAGAAATTTCTCGCATTCTAGCAGCAGCTGGGATATCCGCCTCTCAGGAAGAGCATATCTTCACAACAGTCAAGAATCTAGTTGTCTCTCCACATGAAGAGTTAGAAGTCCTGTCGGATTCCTCTTGTCAATTTGTTGAAGGGAATAAAGAATCATGGATAGAATTCAATGGAGAGAAACCAGTCGATCCTGAGATTGAGGAATCCTTAACATGCCTCTCAGCAGATCTTGTATGTACTCCAAAGACCAATCATCTTGAAGAGGATAATCGGCATTGCATGGTAGAGGGGGCCATTCTGTGCGACGTACACAAAGAAGAGAAACAAGAATATAGTGATCCTATTGAAATATGGTTTCAATTAGTTATTAGGTAAAACCACTCTTTTATTTATTGCTTGATCTCATCATCAAAGCAGTTGGTCCTTCATACTCCAGTATGCATTAAAATTTATCTTTTAAACCTGAGTATGAATATATTTCTAACTCTATTATGCACATGGCTTCACTGGAAGTATTCCTATACTTGAAGGACATTTTATTTTGTTCAAATAGAGTAGGAAAGGTAAATAAATAAATAAATGTTGTACATAAGTACAATGCAACCTATCTTTCATACTTTTCATAAATGAGAATGTCAAAAGTTTAAGATCTTTTGTTCCTATAGTAGATTTATTTTTAAAAAAGTTATGATGATTTTGTTTGGAATCTTATGAGAAGGGAATCTCTTCATCCTCCGAATGCACACATAATATTGGAAGGGTTTCAAAAGCGGAGAAGGCATCCTTGTCAACAGAAGATAAAACTTAAGGGAGTGCTTCATGACCTATTTCTTCAAAATTCTTCTTTTTCCTTAAAGTTGTTAAAAATGATGCATTCATGCTTTATATTTACCTATATATTTTAAGACCGCTATTTCACAAGAATGATCAATTAAGTGATCTTTTAATAACAGTTGAAACTGAATGTTAATTCCAAACTATTTTATTCATAGCTAATAATTCAACTTTTGACATTTTTCCCTAAATTTTTTGTTTTTAAGCATGAATAAAAATCTAGTTTTAATTAGTTCTATTGGTTTGTTTTTGGTAGATGTTCACAACTCTCTAAGAAGCCCTTTTTAGCATCTCACATTGTTTGCATGAGGCCATGCAAAACCTTAGGCACGGGGGAGTGGTTGCTGAAACCTTCATTATCTTTTGTAACTTCCGTCAGCGAGGCCAAATCAACATGTTCAGTGCTGGGATTTGATAATCATTTCCATAATTCCGGTACCATTCTATTCTGGTACTGTAGAATTGCGTCATTCAGTACTGCAAACAATTTTTAACTCTGCATTCATCCAGTACTGTGGGAGGAGGTCTGCGCTATTCCGGTACTGAACCACAACTCTGTGCTATTTCGGTACTAATGGTCATTTCTGTGCTCATCCAGTACCAAAGGAGAAAGTTTGCGTTCATCCGGTACTGAACAACATTCATGTGCTCATCCGGTAATGTGCTCATCTGGTACTGATGGTCGCCTGTGTGCTCATCTGGTACCAAAGGAGGAGGTCTGCACTATTCCGGTATTGAACCACAACTTTGCATTATTCCGGTACTAAAGAACAACCTTGTGTCCATCCAGTACTCAGGTGATTCGGTACTGGTAATAAGATGTTGGTAGCTCTAATCATATATTCAAATTTTGTTGCTCGATTTAAGTACTAGGACATATAAATTCAACATTTTTTGTTTTATTAAAGTAATTAGACTAATTATGCAGTAAACATATGGTTACTCTCAATTATTGCACGCTCCCTCCATGAAATTTTGCAAGCCCTCTTATACATCTCCTCGTATATTATCATTGAATTCCTTGGTGAAGTGGTTGTCATCATGAATGAGCAAAAATCATCCATCATGTCACTTTGTTTATTCCCCTTGCTATGTTCTAGTACTGTCCTATTCCGGTACTATCTATTACGGTACTACAGAAACATGTTCGGATACCAATGACTTATCTGGTACTGATGCCAAAGTGATATGATCTTTTTCATGTTCTTAACATTGTTTTCACTTTAGGTAATTGGAGGTATGGGCTAATATCTTCATGTTCTTTCTATCAAGGATCATTTGAGTCTTGTGTTGAATTATTTTTACTCTCATGTGCATATTCCTCCTACATTTCTACACTCACCCCTAAATGAATCATCCTTGCTCTCCCTTTAGGAACATATTTTTCACATTTAGCTCTATATGATAATGGGTGCAGTTGTCTTATTACCTCATTATTTTGAAGAAGTGATTGCTAATAGAAATATCCAGTGAAAAGTGGTGACACCATTATGTATAATACTAACCTAGTTGATTCAACAAGTTCTTATCCAAGTTTATCTTTACAAATTTTTCTTGGGAAGTATTAATGAAAACCTCATGGTGGACCGCCCTTGCAAAAACGTAATGAACTTTCATGAGAACCCTAATAGGATTAACTAGAGGGACCTCCTAGTCATTATCCAAGATGTTCCATTATACATTGAATAGCTGAGATTTAAGTTGAATGTGGATGATTTCACCCTTGGGATAATTGCAAACAATTAATTATGTGCCTAATAACTCTAAAACACTCTCGTACCACCTTCCTTCCTTATACTCTAAAACTGTCAATGAACAATATACATTATTCTAAATCTTTTGAGTAATATAATAAAAAGAAAGTATCAGGAAGTACAAGTAAACCCGTCGGCGTACTGAACAGGCCTGCTGCCAGTGGGGCCATGCTTGTATGGTACTAAGGTAAACCCGTCGGGGTACTGAACAGCCTGCTGCCAACGGGGATATGTCGGGTAAAGGGAGTTGAAAAACATAAAGTTGCATACTTAAAACTGAACAAAAGCCCTTGGGTCTCATTCTAAAGCAATCATTATCAAATCAAGGCTAGGAGATGACCTTTATATCTCTCGGATGATGTTCTTGAGAACCTTCAAGTATCCAATTTAGAGTTCTATTTTTAAAATAAAAAGGTTTGCATGAGAAGTGGGACCCTCAGTATGTTTAATTCACCTTACCTAAGCAAGAAGAGTTTCATCTCTAAAAATTTGGATCAGAAACGAGTTAATCATCTTGGGATGTATTCTTTTATGTGTTCCTCTCTTCAAATGATATCTAAACTATGCTTATATCACTTTTTTTTTAAATGTAATCTAGCCAGGGGGGCCTATTAGTCAAAATCATTTTGAAAACTCTTGGCAACTATCCTATAATCATATTAGAGTTACATCCAACCCTTTCTCCTAACTTTGATCGAAAATAGATTGGATAAGACTTAACGTCAAATCACTAACATATCTCATCTATTATTCATGACTCCACTTTGTCACCATAACTACTTTGCCATGGGTAATAAGTGTGAAGCATAATACAGGAAGTTTATATTGTTTAACAAGAACTTAGGATCTAAAGAAGGGTGGAACATCAGGAAAAGCCTGATCAAGTGAAGAGTACCATCAATTTTGAAATTTTGAATATCATTGTTGCATGAGGACATGCAATGACTTAAGCATGGGGGAATGTTGAGTCTCCATTTTGACATGTATAATGCCCTATCTTACCTTGTATTCAAGCCCTTTTTTCCTATCATATAAACCTATACTTGACTGTTTCCTCCAAAAGCATACCTAATGACCTTGTTCATGTACACAAGTGGTAACGTATGATTAAGGCATATTTTGTTTAATTTTCTTGAGTTAATTCAATTAAAATGCTTGATTTTGTATAATCCTAATTATTTTACTCCTAAGCAGTCTATTTCAGTACCTCAGCATTGATCTGGTACCAACAGACCCGCACAACAGTGATCCGGTACCAACAGAATTGATCTGGTACTGCCCTGAGCTATTCCGGTACCAAACAACTATGCCTATTCTGGTACCAGTACAACTGAGCTATTCTGGTACCAAACAACTGTGCCTATTTAGATACTCAATATTACGACTGTGTGTATTCTGGTACCATTCACTATTTCCAGAAATCATTTGTTGGATGAATCTGTTGTCGAAGATTTCGAGAAGGCAGTTGGACTGAAGCTTCCAAATCAATTTTCTAGATTACAATGTACTCCATCACTCATGCACTTTGTGTCATGAGGATGGAGTCAATCCCTAGAGATTCGATGTAAATACCAATTGTAATATTTTTTAAAATTGTTTAATAATTATCCTTAGATCTGGATCATATCAGTTCACCTTCTTTATAAGGGATGTTGTATAAGAGATAGGATACACAGAGATACATATGGATGTAATGGCCTGAATGATTCATATTTCCATAATATACAAGATGAATTGTTGATTCGATTTTACAAGTTGAAGGAATACAAATGAGCTACTGTGCAATTTTTGGGTATAAGTAAAATGTTTTAGTCTGTCATTTTCTTAAGAGGTTCCTTGTTGGTTTGGCAAGGGCCCACCACCCCAACCAAGGTAACCTCCCTGTATATTCTTTGTGTGATTATGTCCATATTTAACAGTTATGTTTTCTTAATAATTTTAAATGCATTTTAAATATTAAACACAGAATTGCTTGCTTTTGAATCAATGTGCACAGTTAGTTTCCTTTATATTTCTGTAGGGTAACATTTAATTGTTTGATGTATGGGAATGTTAAGAAAATGTTATTTTGAGTTTGTGAGTGTAGTGTTCTTAGTAGGTACAAGAACCAAAGGACTTTATCTCTCATTTTCATGTTCCATAATGAAGCCTCTCAATTATATTGATTGTTTTTTGTACTACATAGGTTTGATTGAACATAATTGAGTTATGATTTGAATTTTGATTAAGAGTGATTGGAGTTGATTGTTAATTACTGTTTTGATTCCTATAGGAAACAAGATCTTTAGTTCATATCTCTAATTCATAAGCCTGGAATGAACATACTTGTTACCTAAGAAAGAACCTTTTGATTCACTGTTTGTTTGAGAAATTCTCTTACCAATTTTCTCTTCTAAGTTTGAAACAGAGTGTTAATTATTGATTGGTTTAGTTGCTACAAGGGACAGATTCAACGTCCATCTTTTTATTTCATGAGCCTGTAAATGGACAAATTCATTAACTGAGCAAGAACCTTTAGATCACATGCTTGTTGGATTCGGTTTATGAGTTTTGTTTTTTGATTTTTAAGTTATGTGAGGAAGATAGATTAAAAAGTTGTAAAGAGAGTATTGGTGTTGACTGTTTCTTCTTTATGCTATACTCATTTGACATAGAAACCTATCTGTTATCATCACATATAGTGCATCAACTCTACTGATTACGAATCCCGGTTGATAATTTATGTTTGGTAATATATTATGCAAATAATTGCACCAACAGTTATTCTATTAGGGTCTTACCCTAACCTCCCTACTTTAGGTTACTTAGGATTCAATCTATTAATGTATGAAATCATCTTCTTTGAATACAACCCGTTAAATAGTAC
>JZKD02S1691413.1:71671-83755 GCA_000966675.3 Picea glauca
TCTTCCTTGAGAAACCTTTCATTATATAGGAGAAGGAGAGATGGTTAAAGGGATGAGGATGATCCCACTAAATCTGAGAATTCAGTAGGATGCCAACCATGCGAATGCCAACTCAATTTCTAGAAGATTCTCTTCTAGAACCTTTGTAACCTCTTCTCTTTTCCAAGCTTTGAAACAGGTTCGCACCCTACCTATAGAGCAGACTGTGAACAATTCGCACTCCAGGTATAGGGTTGCCTACGAGAATGAAGGATTTTTGCACCATGTAACACAGGCAGCCTGTGAACTTATCTTAAAAATATGCTTTTTAGAAGAAGACAACAGTCAATATTCTTAGGAAAAAGTTCTTCATGAGAGCCTAGACACATAACTTGTAGAGACATCACTAGAGTGACCAAAATAATGTGTAACAAAATGCCCCCCAAAGTATGAGGCTGGAACTCATGAAAACCGAAATACTTTGTAAAATGCACGTGTGTGTCAGAAACAAGGAGCGCACCTAATCGGAAACCTGTAAACAACCAAGCATCTACAGAATATAATACTAGTTCTGAGGTAGGCATTCCCATGCTCAGATCACAAATGAATGAAATCATAAACGTAGGTCATGGCCACCAATCATACACCGTGGATCCATGTCATCAAAATGCTACATAGCCACCAGGAATACATTGTGGATCTATGTTAGAAGACTCAAATTAAGACATAGCCACGTGACATACAAAGTGGATCTAAGTGTCGATACAAATCATACATACTCCATCGCAACCTATATAAAAAATATGAGACCCAGGGTCTTCAATCCCGTCACCTGAAAGTACAAATCCAGCCATGTGATTACATGTGTTGAAGTCGAACACGGTAGAAACCACTCGATTACTGATCACTGATGAAAATCGTTAACAAGTGTGAGGGAAATCACCATTGATGTCAATGACTCCCAAGGTACCGAAGTACAATCCAAACGAATGTGAATGAATGAGCTGAAGTCGAACACTCGACGAAATCTCTTGATCAAGGACCAATGATGTGAAACCCCTGTCCAAAGCGAAGAGACCTACCATTAAGGCATGCAGGTTCTAAGGTACTAAATGATTTCTAAGTCTTATTCCCGGATAATGAGTTGGAGTCGATGGAAAAAGAGTCGTCAGAGGAGGGCCTTGATGTATCCCCCATCAATGACATGAAATAAGTAACAGATTTTGAGGGTGAATCAAAGTATGAATATGAGTTGAAACAGACATAGGGAAGGTCGACATAGTAAGAATGGACAACTACAGATGGCCAACTCAATGCAGAGCTCGTTTGAACTTCTCTGGAACATATGAACGACACAACAAAGGATTTGGAAGCACTGACTCAAAGACAACCCAAGATATGACCTTGTAGCAAGTCGGACGAGAGAAAAATGGATTTTCCAATCCAGATTCAAATGACGAATAGGGGGTGTCATGTTCAAGAGAGACACTTACTGCCATTAATACGAATACGAAAACACATCCCTTTCCCAAAATTTCCCCCACCATTTCTGGCGAGTACCTCTTTATTTTTACACAAGCTTGAGGAGGATAACATATGCTTGTCGATGTAAGCTCATCCTTCGAACAAGTCCCTCGAAGTACATTTAATGAACCCTAAGAAGGAGTGGTTCGGTCCCGTAAGGGCCTTTCGATGTTTGTTTAACGAGTCCAAGGATAGAAAACTTGGGGGTTTTTCAAGTTTTGAGAGTCTAAAAAAAACTTAAAAAGAACTCTCCCAGTTCCTTTTTCGTAAATGAGTTCGACGAGACTGAAAAAGTGATAAACTATTTCTCATTGAACGTTTTCTTCAAATACTTTAACGAGCGTGAAAAGAACAAGATCGCTCGACAATCTTTTTGTTTTTATGGAGCGTGAAAAGAGCTTAAAGGATACTCTCTTGCATTCGTCATTTTCATGTTACCATGATGAGTACGAAAAGATGAGAAAAAGTATACTCGGTTGCGTTCTCATATATTTTCGAGTGCGAGAACGAATGAAGACTGAGCTCGAGGTTTTTTCCTACAAAAACCCTAAAAAAGTAGTCGTACATGTGACAAAAAAAGAAAAATTACTCGTACACTGTCGTTCAGACTTCGAAGTCACTATATTTGCGAAAAACCATACTCACGAGGCTATTAGGGTATTAGGTTTTTTAAGTAAAGCAATAAAAATAATATAAAAAATCGACAAGAAATAGTAAAAAGTGAATAAATATGGGTGAAAAAACCTTTTTTACCATTTCATTGTTACTTTGCCAAAAAATTGTCCAACATACCTCATTTTTCCCCAAATTTCTTTGCTTGATTGCGGGAGGTAAAAGCGATCATTCAGCAAACGGTTTAAGCCAATGAGGTAATCTCCTGATTTTCCAACTTTTCCATGGTTTACTTTTGATTTTTATTGGCAATTTTAGAGTTTTGAGTCCATTTTAGGGTCGGTGGGTGCGCTCAAGGATTCTCGCAGGTGGTCCATTCGGGACCTACGAGAATCGAATATATTCGTAGGTGGGATTTGGTGCACCTGCGAGAATCTGGCACTGTGAAAAATCTTCCCCTGTGAGGGCCGAAAAATAGATTTTTGTGTGTGGTTTTGCTCAATAAAAAATTATGCAAGAGGTTAAAACAAGTTGCTGACTTCCTTCTCATGGCTCCATTGCAGATGTTGACCATCACGATGTTGGAATGGAGGGAAAGAGAATACGAGGAGGATGATGCCATTTCCGGGAATGATCCGAGTACAATCACTTCCCTCCGAGAATGTGGGCTCTTAAAATTTTTTAGGATCCCGGGCATGAGAGCCCAACTCAGATTGTTAGAATACCTGGTCCACATGTGGGATGTGGATCAACAGTTATTTCACGTAGGTTCCACACGCTGACACTAGATATCGAGGATATCTGTTTTCTGATGGGGTTGTCACGACGTGGATACCATGCTACTTTGACCGAAGGTAGAGGCGGCGGACTTCCTATGAGCGAGTATGTTCGTCGATATTGTGTTCCCGAGGCAGAGAGAAGCAAGGGTAAGGTTTCCATTTGGGGGGTCCAAGATTTGACCCTACAGACTATCTTGTTTACCATTGCATGCATGGCTGGGAGCGCGGCTCCACACATGGCTCTCCAGAGCTATTTCTCATACGCAATAGAGTGCATAGAGCCTCGGGTTTTCAACTGGTCGGGCGCGGTTCTCCGCAGTATGAAGAGGCAACTGACAAAGTGCAGAAGGGGTGACCTGAAGCAGTTCGGGTACAGGTCACTTTTGGTGTCATTCTTCCTCGAGAGGGTCCCACTGCTGTGACTACAGGTAGATTGGGGTTTACTGGCCCCACAGGATCCGAGGATGCTGAGGTGGTGTAACCTCATGGCTCGACACATAGCAGGGCCTATAATCAAGTATAATGATTCATTTTTTGATTGGTTGAGGCCCCAGATGTTGATGATCGATGACTACGCATATGTCGGTTTAGATTTTCGAGGAGATCTGGATTTGGTCCTGCCTGAGGATGCTCAGTGGGGTGACTTAGGTGAGAAGTACACATTTTTTTCTTTTTTAATGTTTTTGCAAATTTTATTATATAAAATGTTTTTATGTTTATCCAAGGACTAATCAAAAAAAATTCTTTTGATGACACAGATGTGGGGCCATATCGACCTCCAGGAACGTCTCCCATTTAGAGGCGAGGAGAAGCGGCTCCAATGGAGAGATGGGATGTCGAGGACTACGAGGCAGTGGAACAGAACTTAGAGGGGTTGATTGCGGATGTCCTGGACATAGCTATTGGGGAGATCCCGAGATGTTATCAACGCCATACTGTGGGTGTGTTTGAGTCTCTCAGTCGACTACTCCATAGGGTAGCCTGAGTAGTTGTATGTTATCGTGAGTGTCATCCGTGATGCTATTTTCTGGAAGCTATGGGCTTTATATTTTGATATTTTGATCTTTGGACGAAAACTTTTTATAAAAAAATTTGATCGTTATAAACATATATACGGCTTCTACCGACTTATTTTGTGTTGTATAATACATGTGATGTGTGATTGGTTCATAAATTTCCCAAATGTTTGTCTAACACATAATTAGCTAAAGCATCAGTCAATGTATTTAGACATCTAGGAATGTGCTGATATTCAATATAATCAAAATAATGTTCTAAGAGGCGAATTCATAAATATACCCGTAATAAAGTAGGACTTCGGAAGGCATAGACATTACTTAACTGTAGTTCTACTAGCTGTGAATCGATTTGTATAACCAGGTGGAGGATATCAAGCGAAATAGAATCAATCAACAATCTGATGACAACACTATATTCTACGATATTATTGGTCGCACAACCAAGGCACACACCTCGTAGACTGATAAGTTCATTTGTAGGTGCGTAAATTGCCCATGCAGTAGAAGCAAGGTTCTGAGTACTACGACTAGCGCCATCGGTGAAGCCAATGTGGGGTAGCGAAGACTTCGACATCTGGAAACCAAGAACAACACAAGATAAGCGGTCGAGGGCAGAGACCAAATAACAAGAAAGCATACTAAAGTAACACACAAAAAGTATGATACAATAAAATACAAGCACTCATGCACAGGTGATCTTAATCATAGTACTTCTTTAAGTACAACCCATTTCTGGGTCACTCAAATGGATACCGTCGTAGTCCACCAAATTGTAAGCTCATTTCTCCAACACTCGTCTGACGATATAAGGACCTCGCCACATATCTTCAAATTTTTTGGCTCCTAGCACATCCCGATCTTGTTTGTAAAGGAGAACCAGATCACCTTCGGAGAAAACGCGTGGCTTGACATGTTTGTCATATTTGGCTTTGACGTGTTTCTTCTGGGCTTCTATAACTAGGGTGGCATCGCAACGGGTTTCGTCTAGTTGCATTAGATACAACAGACGCTCTTCTTTGGCAGAGGTGTTTGGGAGAAGTTCGATGGCTAGTTTTAGAAAAGGTATCTCACATTCAATCGGCAAGATGTATTCTAGACCATAAACTAACTGGAAAGGTGTAAACCTAGTAGACGACTTAAGGGATGTTCGATAAGACCACAATGCTGAAAACAACATCGTGTGCCAACTCGTTTTGTGAATCCCTATCATTCGTCGAAGCATGGTAATGAGAACTTTGTTTATTGCTTCAACTTGGCCGTTGGCTTGTGGGTAATAGGGTGTTCAGTTTTCATGGTGAAGACCCAACTTTTCGGTGAGTTCAGACATCATGAAGTTTCTAAAGTGGCTACCGTGATCAGTAACGATAGCTTGAGGAACACCAAATCGAGCAATGATGTGATTGAAGGTGAATAATGCTGCAGTATTTCTGGTATTGTCGAATGTCGGCATCGCTTCGGCCCATTTCGTAAAATAATCTACAGCTACAATAATGTATCCATGCCCCCCGGCCGAGTGAGGGTGACATGTCATGAAATCGATACCCCATCTCCCAAAAGGACCAATGGAGACCATAGGGTGTAGAGGAGAAGGGTGTGATCGTATTTTGTTGTTGCAGGTTTGGCAAGCGTGGCATTTTTGAACAACGATTATAAAATCATTGAATAAAGAAGGCCAAAAATACCTCGCTCGTAAGATCTTCTGCGTAGTAGCATACCCAGACATGTGACCACCACATGCTCCAAAATGGCAGTCATTCAGGGCTTTCTCGTCTTCGTCAAACGTGAGGCAGCGTTGAAAAATGGATTCAATCCCACGACGATAAAGAGTATCACCGAGGATAATATATTGACGGGCTTGGTAGCGTATTCGACGACGGTCAGTGCTAGACAAATTGGGCCGGAAAGTCTGGGTCTGGAGATATATAATGATATCCCCATACCAAAGGTTATCGAAACTGATTAGGAAAAGGGATTCATCGGGTAATGAAACCTCTGCTACATTTTCCGTCTTAGAACAGGGAAGGTTGCATATCAACTCGGCAAACACCAAGGATTTCATGGACTTAGCGCATTCAAATTCTAAGTCAAACTCCTGGAGTATTACGATCCATTTGGAGTATTTTCCCCCTAGCAATTGGCATGTAATAATATGCTACATAGGGTTGCAATTGGAAATCATAGTAGTCTTGCGTAAAAGGATATAGTATCGGAAACGTTGAACAACTTGGACAGAGGCCAAGGCCAGTTTTTCAACATGTAAATACTTGGTTTCAGTAGTCGTGAGACTCCGACTCAAATAATAAATGACATGTTCGTCATGAGAATCATCCTCCTAAGTGAGAACCACAGCGATGGTATAGTCTGAGGCTGTGAGATAAAGGAAATAATCCCGACTGTAATCAGGTGGGAAGGGTAGTGGGGTACGAGTTAAAGATAGTTTCAAATCTTCGAAATCTTTGTCAGCAGTGGTATCCCATACAAACTTAGAACCTTTTTTGAGTAGTCAAGTAAATCCAAGAGTTAGCTCAACATAGTTTGGGATGAAACGACAGAGAAAGTTTTCCTTCCCTTGCAAACTTTGTAGCTGGCAAAGTGAGGAAGGAAGAGGAAGATTGAGAATCACCTCAACCTTCAAAGGATCTACCCTGATCCCTTGACGTGAAACAATAAATCCCAGAAGTCGGTCAGATTCTACGCAAAAAACACATTTGTGTGGGTTTAAGCGTATATGGTAGAACCAACATCAGAGGAAAATGGCTCGGAGGTGTGTGGGATGATCGACACGACACATGGAATGAGCTGGTAAGTCATCAAGATATGGTTGCACAATGTGCTTTATATCATGAAAGGCATAAGACATAGCACGTTGAAAAGTTGCGTCGGCATTCTTTAAACCGAATGGAAGTTTCTGGTAGGCAAAAGTGCCCCAAGGACAAATAAAAGCGGTCTTGTGTGGGTCTGCGGGTACAATATTGATTTGATTATATCCGAAGAAACCATCCATCAGAGAGAAGATTTCACTTCCGGAACAATCGTCGATGATCTGGTCAACGAAGGGGGTAGGAAAGTTGTCTTTAGGACAAGATTTATTAATGTCTCTATAATCAATGCACACGCAGATCGTACCTTGTTTCTTGTTAATTGGAACAATATTGGAAACCCAGTCATTTAGAGCCACAGGGTAAATAAAGCCAGCTTTGAGAAGTTTCTCAACTTCAAGCTTGATAGCAACTGCTTTACGTGGGTGGACCGGAGGAAGTCGTTGTCGGATGGGTTTATCACCCAGGTATGTCTTAATCTCATGTACAACAATGTCGGGGTCAATACCCAGCATTTCTTCATAGCTCCATGCGAAGATGTCACAAAATTCTTGGAAAAGAGACTTGCAGGTGACAACTTCATCATGGGAACACGAAGCTCTGATATGCACATTTTCGACAAATCCAGGTTTTATGGATATGTCGAGGGGGATGGTGGGTGAGATATTACTTAAGTTCCCTCCGTAGAATATATAGTGTGTAAACTCGGGAACGGTAGAAATGATGACAACAGTCAACAGGGTCGAGATCCGTTGGTAACTCTTGATGGTGTGTTGTTCCAGGAAGAGAATGGAACGATGATGTCCATCGTCCCAAGGGGTATCTTCCATGGACATAACAGACATAATCATTTCGTCGGTAGGAAAAATGATGCGGAATGGATCCGGAGATAAATCATCAAGAGAGAGGATAGAAGGGGTGGCCGATTGAATGGCTTGATAAGCGGATTCGACCGAACTCAAAGGCATTTGGTCGTCATAACGAAGATGATCGTCGGGGTTGGGTACTATCCACAGGTCGTAAGACGCAGGGGTTTCTCGAACAGAGGTGGAAATCATATTGATCGAGGTGATGAATGGATGTGGAACATCAAGTGGTGGAATGGGAAAAGTACCCATCAAAGAGGAATCTTTAAGAAGACCGACACCGACATTCTCATATCTAGGGGGTGTTTTTGCAATGAAAGGTACGTTGTCGGTACGTGCATCAAAGTGAAAGAAAGCTAATTGGTCCACCGTAATTACTTTTCCTTGATGTGGGAAACGTACGACACAGAAAAGAGTGGACACAACTGCATGCATGGAATCGATCTAGCTACGATCAGGTAGAAGGTTGTAATCGAGAGGAGTGTCAAAGACCTCCACTTCAACGTTGACTGTTTTTCCTTCTAACGTAATAGGCAATGAAGGGAGGACACCATAAGGCTTAAAACCAGAGCCATTGAAGGCTTTGAGCGTGTTGTGGGATTCAGTTAAAGGAGGAGAGTCGATGGCTTTCCAGCAGGTAATAGACATGACACACATCGAGGCACCCTCATCAATAATTGTTCTACAAATTTTCTTGTCGAAGACAATAACTTGTATTTGGAATGCAAGTTGAGGGGGTGGAATGTGATCTTCCAAGTCAAAAATTATTAAATTTGTATCAGTAGGATCGATTCCACCAATAGCTTTCAACAATGCCTTCCATTGTATAGGACAACTCTAAAGGACTTCGAGGGATGACATCGCGAATGGTTCTTGGGCCAGATCTTCGACAATACTATAGTTCTGGGCAGCACATACATGAGGATTGAAAGAATATTTTCGGACAACACCCTTTGGGGGAGGGCAAAGAACTGTATCTAGGCTCGGTCGTTCGAGATGAAGAGGACAGTTGGTAGGTGGAGTCGTGGGAGACGGTTGGACCAACGAAGGAGGTATTTCATCAACCTTCTCTTTGGAGGAAGAATAATCTTTGGCTCGAGTGGTAAGTGTGATGTCATTCTTCTTTGAATCACCTGTACACATTAAGGAATTAAATGTAGTGGAGGGGGAAGGTTGGTCATGAATGACCAATTGGGCCTATTGTTGAGAAGGGAAGGGTGGTGACAACACGGCCGGAGTAGGCGGTTTCAGGGTCCCTTGAAGGAACTTAGTAACCTCAGCTCGTCTTGGACAATCCTTAGTGTAGTGATCATCACTACAGATAAGACAAGGGTATCGGGGTTTGCGCTTATCTTTATCGTCAACAGGTTGTGTTTTGGTCTTCTCAGATTGTGGACTATTTTTATCCTCCTTGTTCTTACCCTTCCCTTTTTTGGATTTATTTTTTCCGGCGGGGGTAGATTGAACAGAATTCACCTCAGAAGTCTTGTCAGTGGGAGGGGTAGGAGACGAAGCATTTTGAACATTAGAAGCAATTGATTTGGGGTTGTTTCTAGAGGCTTGGACATAATGGGGTTGGGAATGGAAAGTGCCAATCACACCATCAGCTGCATGAGAAGCAGAAGGAGTAGTTGAAGTAGCAGAAGTAGAAGGACGAGGTGTGTCAGGGAGTAATTCGTAAAGATTACTTGTTTGGGAGTAAACGAGGTCGAGGTATTGAGCATCATTGATCGCATGTTCTTCTGTGACAACTCCACCCATGGCGATGTCACGAGCGATGTCATTCATGAATGATTTTGTGAACCACTCTACCAACAACTGATTGGGAAGTTTGAGTTTGATGAGACATCGTCTCCGTCGCCACTCATGAATGTGATCAGAGATATGAGTGGCTTTGGTTTGTTTGAAAGAACTCAAATTTCAGTTCTCGTTTCGTAGCGGATCGGTAACTAGTAGTGGGTGAGGAAATCCATAGTGAGGGCACTGAAGTCGGTGAAGAAGCCTCATGGTAATTCTATATACCACTTCGCAGTGGAACCTGTGAGAGTTCGTTGAAAAAGGCGTAAACGAATAGAGTCATCCATCAAAGAGTTGGATAAACACAAAAGGTGAAAAGTCATTACATGATTTTTCGGGTCCTCTCCTGGTTTACCATCGAATTTAGGGATGTCGGATGGTAGTTTGGCCTGTATCGCGGGCCATTGAGGAGAGTGATGGATCGGATCATTTAAAATTCTCGACAAATCAGGGAGGTCCAGGGTGGATAAGAAGGGTAACTGTCTATTCACGTGTGGGTACTGGTGACTTTGGGGAGGGAGCCCTGTAGGTATACCAGTGGGACCATAAGAATTTTGCATATAATGCGAAGATTCGGGCAGATTCGGTTGTTGGTGTGGAGGCAAGTAATTTATAGGGTTGTATTGGTTGGGGTTGTTCCCTTGAAGAAGGGTGTGGGGTTGAACGCTCGAGCCCCAAATAGGATTGGACATACCTGGATATGGTTGGCATGTACTAGGGGGTATGAAGGAGCTAGCTTGAGGTTGTTGCCCCCCAGTCAAGTGAGGATTATTTTGGATAAGATAGTTCCAATACTGGGAAAAGGATGGAGGTATGTTTTATCCATAGGGTGGGGTAAGTGGGGGTTTCCCTCCAATCGGGGGTTGCGTCCCAATTGGGATTTTTCCTACAAAAGGGGATTGGGTTTGGCATCCTTGGTGGGATTGTCCATCGACAGGAATCTGGTAATTAGGTGTGAAATACGGAATGGTGCCACTAGGGTCGGTCCCTCCGATAGAGGATGGAAGAGGTCCTCTGAAAGGGGGTTGAGGAAGTGTCGGAATGAAACCAGGAACGAGATGGTGCCCAGAAGGAGTGGAAATGCCAGGAGTCCCGGATGGGATTTGTGTAGGAAAGGGATTAGAAGCATTCAACGCATGATATCCAAGGGGAATTGTTGGGGTGAATCTAGGAAAAAGAAGGATGCCAATGGAAGCTTGGCTAGCCACCGTAATCTCGGTGTGAGAATGCATAGTATCTGGTACCATTGTGTAATGGACCGTTTGTAGGGGGATAGTCAAGATGTGGTCGGCTGGCGGAGCATCTTAACCAGGAAAATAATAGGTAGTAGTAAAAGGTATTGCATCTGGATCAGATGTTTCGGGCAGCTCAGTTGTGACAGTGATATCAACGCCTACTCCTGAGCCAAAGAGATCCCTTCTAAAAATGCCAGTAGTCTAAAAAGGATCTCGACCCTCGAGTCCTGTGAAAGGTCCGGTTGGTAATCCAGAAGACTCAAAAACTATTTCTCTGGAAGAATTCACTCAAACAATACATCTCATAGAGTTGGGAGGAAGTTGGAAGTCCTCTCGAGAATTGGTAATTCGAAACTGTTCTAAAGAGTTAGTTCTTTCCACTTGTGGAGTGGAAACGTCTTAGACTTCACTCCGTTGAGGAGAGCCCTCTGGTGAGTTGGTAGGCAAGGTTTGAAAACCTTCCAGATCTTCTGGAGGTAGGCCTTGCATTCTACGTGAACGATGTGGAGAGTCAATTGTGATTGAGTTGAAATCTTACGAAAGAAATTCTATGTCCAACTTGGGTAAACAAACAGCATGCGCTAGTAAAATCTAGGAATCAAAACCAAGCAAACAAAAACTTCCAATTCCGAAGTCACTAGTTGGTGATGAAATCCAACGTCACAACGACGAGACAAGAAGGGGCTGGGTGAGGGTGAAAAAGTTACATTGACAACCTACTTAACAGACTTACACCCTGGTGCAATCTCCCACACATAATCATGGGTATACCCTCCAAGGAGCCCAAGTGAGTCTGGCCAACGTCGATTCCAGGTGCCATGAAGACTTACCCCTTCACAGTCACCTTGTGTAAGACCCTAAGAAGATAGGTTACTAAGGTTACCACAAACAACAATGATGCCTGGGGAAATAATTGACAGTCTGATCCACACACAAGGGCAGGGTATCTAGCCCGAAATCAACTCTAGAGGCTTCCACTCATCATTGTGGGTATACCTTCAAGTGACCCCTGTAATACGTGCAATCTCTACACCGAGATCAACAAAGCAGGGTGAGTAACTCTGTCAATCTCAATGCAACCTCAGGTTTGACCCTTGTGTGAGAAGGGCTTCCTAGGACAAAATGTTTCAAATGGAATTTGACACTCCTTATCAAAAGATACTATTGTGTGTTTTGTGCTTTGGAGAGTGTGTCTCACTGCCTATTCCAAAGCTCTAGCCTAGCTAATGTTGGTGCAAAAGATCCCTAGAAAAGTTGTTGGTTGAATTTTAAAGTTGCGCAATATTATTAAAAGCTATTGTTATGCAAAAAGGAGATGGAAATGAAACCAATGTTGTGTAAGACTCTGACCCAACAATGCGTAAATAGGGATGAATGATACAAATTTTGGTTCGATGAATTCTATCTACAGGAGGGAAAGAGGAGTTTTCTGGAACAATGCGAACTACAATGTA
>JZKD02S1691413.1:88430-118336 GCA_000966675.3 Picea glauca
TCAAATGCATGTACCACCCCAAGACCACTCTAAATACATCCTAGTCAAAGACACTCCTAAATATGAATTCAAAGACACAACCCCTTCTACTCAATATGTAGCAACCTTACAAGCACCTTATGAAGAACCTCAAATTTCTCTCCATGATTTCTCTAGTTTTTCTACACCCCAAACTCTAAATTTGATTGGTTACATCAATAATTGCAAGGTGATTGTGTTTATTATTGATAGTAGAAACACCCACAATTTATTCATAGGAGAGTGGCATAAGACACCCATTGTTATGTCCATGCCATACCTAATTTTCAAGTTATGATATCCAATGGTGGTATGATGAAATGTGGAGGCCAATGTGAAAATGTGAGAATTCAAATGGGAAAGTATCATCTCAAAACTCACATGTTTGTTATTGAAATGGGAGGTTATGATGTAATCCTTGGTGCTAAATGGTTACTTACTTTGGGACAAGTCACCATGGATTTCAAGGATCTATATATGATCTTCACTAAGGAAGGGAAGAAACATACCCTCAAGGGGATTCAATATAGTTCCCCTAAAAATAAAGATAAAGATAGTGCAGAATTGTATGGTTTTGTTGATGACCAAATTGACCCAGTTGTCACAGAACTCAGCTACAACAATATGATACTCGACCCATGCATGATTTCCATCCAAAATAGAGAGGAGATAATGAATATAAGAAGAAGAAATATGCCTCACATTAGTTTCAAAGAAAAACGAGTCTTCGTTGCATAGAACCTGACTTTAAATAAGAAGATATCAGCCCATTATTCCCACACGGACCTGAACAGATGGATTTGACCTATTTCAAGGGTGATTTGACCCCCTTCAATGCATGCAGAGTCTCCCAAAATCTATGTCCAACATGTAATTCGTACCCACTGTGAATAATTCGCATCCTAGCAATAAACTTGGTCTAATCTCAATCGAAATTGGCCAGCTAACGAAGAAATCAACCTCAATGGAGAGAACTCGTCCCTAATAGAAATGGCATTGGACCATTAACAAATGTGGCCTCCTTCCACATGGTTTGACCTCCACGATGAAAAAAGATGCACCCCAACTACCAATAAAGGATCCCAAGGAATAAAGACTCAACCCCCACTACATAAATCGACCTCTATAACCTTAACTCGACTCCACAAGGAAGTATTTCTCTGAATATGAGAGACTCGACCTTCCAATGAATGAACTTGACCCACAAAGGAAGAACACATCCACCAATGAAGAGAAACTCAGCTACAATACATAAGAACTAAGCCACTAACAATAAATCTCGATTACCAGAAGATAAGCTCAGCTTCAATTGAAGCACAAATAATAGATTTGAATGATCTACTCTCTGAATTGGATAGGATGGATGGATTTCACCATTGAATCCAATGTTCACCGAGGGTTTCCATCCTCAATGTCAGAAAAATCCACGAGATCTTTCAATTTCAATTCCAAAGATAATAATAATCAATAATGAGGAGAATCGATATTTTCCCCTTTTATATTTCCTCGTTGAGTAATTTATTAATTTCTCGTCTTTTAATTAATAAAGTCACTTTATTTAAATATTTGACTTTATCACTTTATTCCATCTTCATAATTAAATAACTTAATATCACCACTTAAATGCGCTTTTTTTCCCCAAGTGATATAATCCATTAATTAATTCCTCTTTTTAAATGCCCATCCTAACCTACGGAAATTAAATAGCCTAGTGGATTGGCCTCTAGTGCTTAAGTGGAAGGGGACATTACAATGTAGCACTAAACATGTAAGCAATTATCTAACACTCAAGCCCAACCTTTGATGGCAATTTAGGGCTGCAAAGAGTTGTTTTCAGAAGTTTATAACAACAACCTTATGGTTGTAGCAAAGGTTTGCTACAACAGAAAATTACAACCCCAAAAATCCACAAGTAAACCGTCGAGATGATAAACAATGAGTAGTTGAACAAAAATACAAGTTTACAACAAATTTTGGCGGTTAGCAAGTGAGTAATGAGTGAAAGAAAAAAAAAAACTGCAGCCCTAATGGCTGTAGCATTAGATTTATGACAGAAACAAAATCCTTGGCCAAAATAAGATTCCCTAGAGGCTCCAGGAAGCTAATAGCATGTATAATTTACTGCACTTCAAATAATTTGAAAATCTCGTAAAATCATGTTACCCAATGCAAGCAATTTATTTCTCCAATGAAAATTTTAGATTAGTGCCTTTAATATATTGGGCAAATGGAGTCTTGGATGTAAGGGTTAGGTCCACAATATCCCTAGGGGTGTAAGCCCTTTTACTCCCAAGGGCATGCAAATCAAACTAAGTTAAATCTAGAAGGGTGTACACCCTTGTACTCCTTGTTAGAGCAAGATTTGTCTCACCCCATGCAATCTTGCACAAAAGGCCTTTTTCCATTTCACTATGCAAACTTGAAGTCCCCTTTTGCAAATCTTAGAGCTAAAAATATATTTTTTCCACATATACGCACCTTGCCTACTATACAACATGTGTATACATAGGTTGCACCACTACAGCTTGCGTACATCGGGAAATGTGCCCAAAATTGAAAAATAGTGTCGGGTTTCCATGTCACGTCACGTGATCAATGATCCTTTCCCTTCCATATACTGGAAATGTTCTGACTCGGCCCTTCAGTTCCACTTGAAATCTATAAATGGGCCAAATCTAAGCGATGGAAAAGTGGAGAAAGAATTCAACTTTGAGAGAAAAGTTACTCCCGAGGAATTATTCACTTCACATTGAGTTTCCATCCCTTTATCCTTTAAGTCTGAACACATTTCTCAGACCCCAAGCTATTTTCTTACTGATTGAGAACTTCATTGTCTCTCTTATATGATATTTCCTTTGGTGGAGGATTGAAGTGGTGGAGGCCCAGCTAGAAGGAACTTAGTTTCTCGGTTCCGAACTGTGCTGACACGGAAGTCTGTAACTTATTCACTTTTGTTGATTATATCTTAATAGAAATATTATTTTCTCATCCAATTAACATCTTGCAAATATTTGAATTATTATTCCATGGGCGTATTTGTTATGAATGTTGATGGATTATTCTATTGAATGTCCTAACATCATATATTATCACCATGTGCTTGCGTTGCTTGGTTGTTGAGGACTAGTTGCAGATATATTGCTTTGGGTCAAGTGCTCAACAGTGGACTTCATCGAACGTCTAGACGAGGTAGGAATTTTATCTTGTCTTGCTAGCATATTTTTTTATATAGCATAATTGAGAGTAGAGTTGATTTATGCAGTCATTTCCGTCTATTGTGGTTTACCCCTAGCCATAGAGAGATTTTCCTCGTAACAAAATTGGCGACCATACTGGGGATTGAATCTTCTTTTTTGGGGTTCGAAGTGTTTTTCTCCTTAGATTTCTCTTGTTCATATTGATTTTATCTCCGTATGATTGCTTGACAGCCTCTTTTCACTCTGGGTCTTAGTCTTTCAGCCTTCTCCTTAACCTAGTTATGTTTTGACACATATACGCGGGTTTTTGATTGACACTTGCGTACATACGCATGTTGTCCTTTTGCAAGCTGTGTACATAGGTGCTTTTCCCTTGAACAGTCGCATACATCAACCTTTGTTTCTTGTTTGTTGGGTTTGGTGGTTGGTGGGTAGGTTTTGATGATTGTTGACTCTTCTTGGGTCTCTGTAGTGACTGTTAAGTGTTTGTGGAATGACAAGAAACCTGTCTTTGGTTGAATTTTTGGGTGTTGTCTTTCTCATCATCTTTTCATTTTGATTGTCCTTTCACATTGGGTTGGGTGTCTTTGCTTCTTGATATCCTACTTGAGTTGTCTCTGTCTATACAAAGTAGATTCTTTATATCAAGTTGTTGTTGAGTCCTTGCATTTTCATTTTTCTTATATTGAAAATACAAAAATATTAGGCATTTTACATTGATTGGCATTTTGATCTCTTAAGTCTTTTTCATTTATCTTAGTACATGTAAAGAAAGGTCACATTTGTATTTAGAATTGCATAATTGAATTGAAAAATTCATTTTTAGGAAGCATATCATTTATTGGAAATTGAAGTTAGGACTTTGCATTGTATTCATATTCATTTATTTTACTTGTTGAATCATAACATCAATAGTTTCACGACCACACCTTTTGAGTAAGCAAGGCCATTAAAATTAACGTTGTAATTTAAAATTGATTAGTAACGATTTTATTTTCTAGGGTGCACAAACTAGCTTAGGATTTAGTGCCTTGGAATAGGATTTTGTGAGTAAACCTCTCCAAGGTTATGAAATCAACATATGTGTCTGACTAAGGGAGTGGAGAAATCCATTGTATAATCGGTAATATCAAGATGCTTTTCTTACACCAGAGTTAAGCACGAGGTCATGTGAGGTCATTTGAAGGGATATCCCCCCGATACCTTCTTAGTGTCAGATATATTTTTGGGGATCTATTAGTATATGGGGATCTTGTTAGTGCCCTTACCTCCGTGAGAGGCGGTGCTTTCAAGGTTTCAGGCTTTGCTACCCTGCCTATACGGTGGACCTGACTTACGATTGTTCGCATGTGCATCGGTTATACTGTCGTTGCTTGGTTGTTTGACTTAGGTGCCACATAGGTTACTTGTAGGGGTTATTCTACAGGTACCCTAGGTCATATAAGGGTCGTACATCACACAACCTTTATGGAGGATTACCTCTCCTGGGGGATCTGATCAACTGGTTGTTAAGCCCACGAGGGCCCTTATAACTGATTATGATACCTCTGATCTTTAGCAGGGAGTCTCAGGCCCCTCTTGGGCAAGGCATACCTACTTTAGGGAGGGAGGCCCCTTTCAGCCACTTTATCCTGTTTGTGTGCATACCAGTCGTTTGATTATTTTTGGTGTGCTCTTTGATTACTAGTTGGCCTTAGGATTTGTTTTTTATATCTTGAATCTTAATTCATCATGGAGTCAGACCAGCTTCCCCGATGTTCTCTCCGCTTGTTACAATTACCACCACATTTTGAGTCTTTGCCTTCTAGAATGCTTAGAGTTATTAAATGTGGTACACACACCTCCACTTAGCAGACTTGTGACTCTACAAGGATGACTACTAAACTAAGTCATCAAGATACTGGGAGCCCTTCAACTCCCATACCTACTATAGTTAATGGCACCCCTTTGACTCCTACAACCACAATGGTTGTAGTGTCAGAGGCACCTATCATCACTATTGCTCGTCCTATAGTGAATACTCAACCTATTTCCACGAACCCGTTCGGGTCTCTTGGTCACTCACCAGGCTATAATGTTTAGTCCATCATGATGGTCTCTAGTCCTTTTTCCTATAGTATGTCGAATTTTACATCGCAGTTTTCAAACTCCATCCCAAACTCTAGCCCTAATGCTAGCATTGGACTTGGGGGCACAAATCCTCCTTATACTCCATTCTCATTTGGTGGCTCTCAAATCCCTTAAACAACTCCTATCGTAGGAGGCATTCCTTCTTTTAACATCAGGTCTAATCCTGTTACTTCTGGCTAGAGTAACCAACCTGGAGGACAAGCTTCTTCTCAAGTTTCATCCTTTACGCTCACCTCCTCACTGTTGATTATGACCAACACGTTTGGCATGACGAATCCACCTTTATCCTCCGGATTCACACCCGGAGGAGGTCACTTTCACACCTTGGGAAAACCCCAACCCGGAGCCACTCTAATTGGGGGCAGTTTTTATAACCCTCATCAGAACACTCCTACTGGAATGATACCCAACCAACCTCTTATGAATCAGCTTGGAGGAGGGTCTTACAATCCCAGACAGGACCATGGTGTTTACCAGAACCCTGGATGGGCTGCAATTCCCCAAACAAAATCTTTCCAGAGAGCTTGGGGCTAGATGCTACAACCCCGTCTCCTTTTTCTGGCCATGCTCAACCTGTCAGACTTGTCTAAGTTGATGAAAGACCCTGTGTGTCATGATCCTACATGGCCCCCCATTCCCACCAAGCTTCCTTCGGATATTCTGAAATTTAAAGGAAATAATGGCGAGGACCCTAGTGATCATGTTACCACCTTTCACTTATGGTGCTCTTCGAATTCCATTAACGACGATACCATTCGTTTAATATTATTTCAATGCACCCTCATAGGGGTTTATGCGAAATGGTATATCGACCTACCTAGGGAGGAATATAGGACCTTTAGTCAGATGGTGTTAGTCTTCCTTAACCAATTCCAATTGTCAGTTCATTACTTTGCTGGCCTAGAAATTCTGTCGACCTTACGTCAAGACAAAGACACTCATATCTCGGATCACATCTAGGAGTGGCGTAGACGGAAGAGGTTGATCAAGACCTGTATACCCTCAGAGTTCCTATTACAATGGTTCCTTAAGTCCTTACAGCCTCCTATTTCAAAGGATGTTGCTACATACGGGGTTACATCTGAGGAAGAAGAAATATTCAAATCCCAACAGTTAGATCTTATATACACTCAGTCTAGGATGTTATACGAGATTCTTCCGGACGCACCAAGGTCAAACTATGACCCTAGACAAAATCCTGGACCTCATGTCGATGGAATTGTAGGCTCTGCCAATGTGAAATCCACAGACTTGGTGAAAATCCATTTGAAAGAGTTGTCTCTAAACCAGCCTGCAGGAGGGCCAGCTTCGTCTGTGTCTTCCAATCCCACTCAGCCAGCGGATGTACATTCTGTGCAATCGTCGATCGGCCCAAATGGTAACCAACAACCTTGAGGGAATAAGAATAAAGGACATAATAATAATCGTAATGGTGGGAAGAATAAACCCAAAGACAATGGCAATAATGAGAGGACGAATAATAATGTTGGTGAGGGAAAGAAAGAAAGGCGTAAGGTGAAATTTCCCTATAAGCTTTGTACAGACGATCATCTTACTCATTTATGCCCCAAACTTGTGGAAGTTGTGAGGCTCTTATCTCTACCACCCATCATGTTGAGGAATCCTTTTCCACATAACCATCACATGGCCTCGAGCTCCTCAAATGACGGAAATGTGGTTGGTGGGAGTCAAAACCCATCGGCATAAGACGGTGACCATTTGTGCATCAATATGGTCAATTCTCAGGTTAATGTAGCCACCCGGTCTCGTGATTATAGTTCTCCACAAATTGTACCTAGTCTAGAATCTCCTCCTCCTCCAGAGATGCCCTTGTAGATTGAAAAACCAGATCCACTGCCTTGTATTCCGAAAGGATTACTCAAGCTCTCTACCCACAATCCAAATGCTAGAGCCACCCAGAATTACTCTATTGTTGAGGACCAGGGTCAAACACCTTGTGCGATGTCGACCCTGGAGGTACTCCAGATGTGTCCTTCATAGATGAATGCCTTGCTATCTACGTTAGGAGCTCTGGACCCCAGTGGCTCGAAAGTTATCAAGTTTGACATCACAGATGTGAAGCCTTGCTTTCCTTACCATGTGGAATTCCAAATCCACGTGGGTTACTTGAAGTATACCATCAAGTGTGCAGTTGTTGATGAAGGCGCTTCAACATGTGTGATTTCCCTTATCTGTTGGAAAGCTCTCGTCTCTCCGACTCTCTCTCAGTCTCCGACCATGTTGACTTGCTTTGGCGGTCGTTTGTTCCACCCTCATAGTATTCTTCCTGCCTTTCTGGTCCAGTTAGATGGGAAGACGGTAGAGGTGGATGTCGATGTGGTTGATGCACCCCTTGATTATAACTTGTTACTAGGACGCAATTGGACTTATGCTATGACTATCGTCCTATCGTCCATCTTTTGCACTCTTTGTTTTCCTCACGATGGGAATATTGTGACGATTGACCAGTTGTCCTTTGCGTATGATATCCCCAGTGCATCTATTGGACTATCGATCCCTATGGTCGACAATTCTCAGCTGACAACTGAGAATATCAGTGTCGGAATGTATTCATCCCTTATGGGTACCTTCAAATTCATGGCACTGATTCACCATGTTTACGCCATGTCCAGTAGGCTCGTTTCGTCGGAGAGGTTTGTTCCTTTCCACACTTCCTATTTTAACGATCCTTGGACCCTACCTTCCTCGATTGTGTCTTATGAAGGTCAGCCACATGCTGGAATGGCCATGCCACTATCGGCAACAGAGATAGCATATCAAGTTGTTCTTGACTCTTTCGTCAATCCCGATCCTATTACCTCGCTAATGGATGAGGAGGATCCTGTTCTTAAGCCCGTTTGGGCCACTTCGGCGTCTTATTCACATGACTTCCTCGATGTGACTTTCCCCTCGGACGAAGATATCATCAAGGCCATGAATGGTTCTGACAAACCTTGGGATGATATGCATCATCACTTTTATTTTCTCCCAAAGCTTGCTAGAATCGAACAAGATGACTTTTGATATACTCTGAACAAGATAGTCGGTCACGTCGTAGTTCCACTTGATACACATGGAATTTATGCCGAAGGAAATATGGTGAGTATCTCTCCTATCGTCACGATCGATATCTCATGCACCCCTGGCAAGATTGAAAATGTACACATCAGTGCAGATTGTTTGCTAGAAGAAATCTTGATCTACACCAATCTCTTCAAGGAATTATGACATGTATTTGCTTGGTCATATGAAGAGATGTCAGGAATCGATCCTCGAATTGTCGAGCATGAGATTAAAACTTAACTGGATGCTAATCCTGTTCGACAATGTCTTAGATTTGTCAATCCCCAGAAGGCCCCTGCTATTAAGGCAGAGGTAGCGAAACTGCTTATTGTTGGCTTTATCTACCCAGTTCCCTTGACTGAATGGGTATCCAATCCTGTTCATGTGAATAAGAAGAAAGAAACCATCTGTGTATTCATGGACTTTCATGACCTAAACAAAGCATGTCTTAAAGAAAACTTCCCAACACCTTTCATCGATCAGATTCTCAACGAGTGTGCGGGAAGCAAAATTTTTTCTTTCATGGATGGATTTTCATGGTATAACCAAATTCAAATTAAACCTGAGGATCAATATAAGACAAAATTTATTTGTCTTTGGGGTACTTTCCCATACTGGAAGATGCCTTTTGGCCTTAAAAACGCCAGGGCAACCTTCCAATGTGTTATGACCTTCGCATTCCACGATATTAAGCATATAGTCGAAACTTATCTTGACGATATTGTTGCTCACTCTCATAAGAGAGTGGATCACCCTAAGCACCTTCGGCTAGTTTTTGAAAGATGTCGTCATTACAGAATCTGGTTGAACCCTCATAAATGTATCTTTTGCATTAGGTCTGGACGTCTTCTAGGATTTTTAGTCTTTGAGACCAGGATCATGGTAGATCCGTTAAAGTTTGAGACAATACTTCAATTGCCTCCCTCACGCACTATTCAACAACTTCAAGGTTTACAGGGGAAAGCTAAATTTTTACGTTGGTTTATAGTAAACTATGTCAATATTACTAAGGGTTTCATGTGTCTTGAAGAAGGACGCCCATTTTATCTAGGATGAGTGGGCCCAGGAATCCTTTGATGCTTTTAAGAAAGCCTTGGTATCGATGCCTCTGTTGAAGTCTCCTCACTACAGTAGGGATTACTTGCTTTATGTCGTCACGTCCGAATAAATGATTGGTATGGTTTTGGTTTAGGAGGATGGTGAACTTTGTGAGCATGTCATATACTATCTTAGTTGAAACTTAGTCAGTCTTGAGCTCAAATATTCTCACCTTGAAAATATATCTTTGGTTGTCGTCCATGCACTCCAACGATTACACCATTATATATTGCTTTGAAAAACTAATATGGTTGTCGATGTCAATCCATTTCAATACGTCCTTACCAGGCGTATCATAGGGGTAAAATACAATAAATGGAATGTCATTTTACAAGAGTTCGATCTCGATTTCACTTCTGCAAAATCCAAGAAATCACTAGTCTTTGCAGAGTTAATATCCGACTTCCCATGATTGGAGGATGATGTTATTCATGTTGATTCTTTTGCGGATGAACACATTTTTCTTGTCTCGTCGTCTGACCCTTCATATGGAGATATTGTTCTCTATCTTCAAACTTTGAATTTCCCTCAGCATCTCTCGTGATATGACCGATGACATGTACAATACAAAGCTAAGAATTACATTATCGTCAGTGACACTATGTATCGTCGAGGAATAGACAATATCATGTGTCGTTATTTAACTCACGAAGAAGCCGAGTCAGTTCTAAATGATTGCCACTGTGGGTCTTGTGGTGGTCATCTATCTTTAAATATTACGTTGAAGCAGTTAAGAAGTATCACCCCTTCCAGGTGTTCACTCAAAAAATGCGCTCGCATCCAACCCCTCTCCATCCAGTCATTATCGTCGGTCCCTTCACCAAGTGGGGGGTGGAATTTGTGGATTGCAACCCAACTTAGGCTGGGGGAAATCAACACATTATCATGGCCATAGAATACTTTACTAAGTGGTTCAAGCCCATTCCTACAGTTAAATCCGACAGGAATACTGCTGCCTTCTTTGTATTTAATCAAATTATCACCAGGTTCGGAATCTTGAGTGAGATTGTCACTGATCATGGCAGTCACTTTTAGAATGAAATGATGGAAGAGCTAGCATCCAAGCTTGGGTTTAAGCATGGTCATTTTTCCCCTTACTACCCCTAGGAAAATGGACGAGTAGAGGTCGTCAACAAGTCTCTCAAGACCATTTTGCAGAAAACTGTCATCTAGAATAAATCTGACTTGCATATTATGATATATCCCACACTTTGGGCATACCGAACCTCGATGAAGACTGCCACCAGATTTTCTCCTTTACAGTTAGTACACAGTGTGGATTCGATCTTACCTATTGAATGTGAAATCCCTTCTCTTCGATTGGCAGTCGTGCTCCTCCCTAACACTTCCGATCTCGAGCGACGCCTCGTACACCTAGAGAGCCTTGACAAGCAAAATCGAGATGCCTCTACAGCTATCGAAGCAAATAAAAGATGTGTCAAGGTCCAATACGATATGTATGTCTGTCCTCGGTTGTACGTTGAGGGTGACTTGGTCCTTTTATATGATCAATACAAAGAACCACTGGGGGAAGACAAGTTCAAATCCATGTGGCACGGTCCCTATATCGTGCAACGTGTCATAGAAAAATGATCCTATGAATTAGAATATTATGAAGGGAACATGTTGGTCGAGCCCAGGAATGGGCTCTACTTGAAAAGATACTATGCTTGAGCCCCAAGCTTGGGAGTGACTCTTTGTATACTAATGTAATTTAGTGTATATATATTTTCCCTTTATTTTTGTCTTCAACTTGCTTATCAAGTTTTCCCTTGGTTGGCAGATGTCAATGGAGTCTTCGGTCTACTTAGGATTCGCAGATGGATCCATTCGTCATACACGGAACTTGGATTCTGCCACTTGGGTGGTTTACTCACCCGAGGGTCTACTGGTGTCTTTAGGTGGCATATGCCTAGGGCCATCCACGAATAATGTGGTCGAATATAACATCATTATAGAACTTTTGTGTGATGCAATTTCACATGGTATTCTCTCTTTGGAGGTTCGCCTAGATTCCCAGTTAGTAGTATGTCAGTTGAACGATAGTTACTGTGTGTGCGACCCTACATTACTCTGACAATTCCTACGAGTACACATTTTAGAGCGACAGTTTGATTTTATTACTTATCATCACATACGTAGGAGTTCTAATTATGTATCTAATGCTTATGCTAATTTCGTTTTAGATTGGCATTTGTCTCATAACTAAATCAAAGAAAACATTATCATCAATGCACACATTGTAATATAAGTAAAGATGAAGAACCATGTTTTATATATATTTCAAAAAATATGATGTTTATAGTACAAAATTGGGGCCAACACCCTCAATACACATATACATATGATAATACAAAATCCATGACATCTACGCCTATGGTGCCAGATGTGTGTCATGATAACAAACTACGAAATTTGCAAGACGTCGAAAGAGTCGCACCCAAGCTCTAGGCACGCCAACCACCTGTCATTTCATGGCCTTTGGCAGATCCTCTACCTGAACCATCGAAATCCTATGTGTCAAACGAGACAGGTTTCCTTGCACGTTTTGAAGGACTCTTTCTTCTTCTCCTCCCACCGCCTCATCTCCCCAGTGCCTCCTACGATGTCGTGGAATACTTTCTAGTCGTCGTCGACCTATGTTTGTGTCACATATGTGTCTATTTAGTACTTAAACATCATCCAAAAATGTTTTTGTTTTACTATACAAAAATACAAAAAAATGAAATATTTAAAAACTTTGACATACCTATATCCCTGTAGGTGGTCCCTAGTAGAAATGGCATGTCAGGGTCCCCTATGAAGTTGACCCCTGCATAGGGGTAGTAATCCAGAGCAATCACTTGTCGTCTCCACCAGTAAAATAAATCATCGTTGTAGAGTGTGGGCACCCTACCTCCCCCCTATCATCTCATCACCTTGGTCCACCATGCCATGGCTGGATCACAAGGTCCTCGAGGAATGATCTCAACTCTAGGTCCCAAACCTGGAACCCACTCGAAGTAAAAACTACACAAGATGGAAGCAAACCCGAAGTTCCTCTTATCACCTTGTTTGCATTATGTCAATTGGCTCTTCATATTATCCAGTATCGAGGTGCACCAATCATACACCGTGGGTCTCAAACACTCTACGAAGTAGAACATAAGTGACCTCCATGCCTGGTGCAATGAAGTCAATCTTGTGATCCGGGTCAAAATGAGGACAACAATATTGAGGCTTAGATTGTTTATCGCTCGGATGGGGAGTTGACTCCCGACCTTCTCGTTCCTTGCTATACAGTGAGCATCTATGTACTCTTATATCTTCATACTACTACCATCTCCTCGGGATTTGAGGTTCACCTCAACGCAACAACCCCGTCAAGAAATATATATCCTCGACTTCAATACTTAGTGGTTTCCCATCAAGGTTGAAGCTCTCACTGTCTGGATCTCAGTAATCCACAAGTAACTGTAGCAACCTCACTTGGGCCCTCATCCCTTTGAGTGCCCAAAACTTGTACAACCCACATCTTTTCAAGGCCATTTGGGCCCATGGATATCTTTCCACAGCAACATCTACCTCCTCATGTTCCCTTTCCCTCCATTCTAGCACCATCTTGCCAAAGAAACATCACTTTTTGAGTTAGCAACCATCAAAAACTTTGTTTACGGACATATAAGTGGGTTGTTGCATTCACATTCGCATATAGGGTTGAGTATATGATGATTGTCTTTTAGACAGTTGTGTATAATCACACATATACGTGACCCAATGAATGGTAACCCACATACACCTAAAACTCTAATTTGTGCCTTAAATAACTTTAAAATTGAAACCTAAATACAAAATGTAATCCAATAGAAAGGAAGAGGAATTACCTGGTCTAGACGGCCGTTGATTTCGTCACTCGACACTCCTGCAATCACCAGTCAAAGAACGGAGGTAATTTGGTCCAAAATTCACTATTTGGGTAAAAAAGTCAAATGACATAATAATATTTGGTTTTTATTACTATTTATAGCAATTTTTACCCACTTTGCATAGTTTTGGATCGTATTTTTGCCTAATGGACTAATACATTAGTAGTTTGAGTTGGTTTTTGTAGTTTTCTCCAGGGATTTTTGCGGTTTTTAGCGTTATGTTGACCATTCGTAACTACGGACAGGTATTTTCACTACCTAGCATATATGATAGGTATCCATTCCATCATGCACACTTGCATTGTCCTATAACTGTCACTCATATGCCTTATAGGTACAAACCCATTTTTTAGCAACACAGAACCCTCCATCTTCTATAAGACATGTCGTTATAAAATGGTAGAGATTTACCAAACATGGTTACCCTAGTTAGATCCTCTGCTCCATTTGGTGCCCATGCACCCATGCAGATATTTTTTTCATAGGACCGAGATTCCCTTATAGCTAATACATGACTTTATGTTGAGCTTAATTTTTCACTCATAAACATGTTGAACTATACCTAGAGGACTCCCAAGCGAGTTTGATTTAAGCTCTTTTCTGAATCGTTTCCAAAAAGAGAAAAGATTGTCGAGTGAACTTGTCTCTTTCACACTCATAAATTGGATTTGAAAGGATGTCTATTTGGTACAATTTTATCCCCTTTTCACACCAAGTAGACTAAGATTATGAAAAATGACATTTTTTGGCGTTAAGTTGTGATTGCATATCATGCCATTGCTTGTAGTATTGAGCCTATAATCGGTTTTTGATTTGTGTTATAAAATGTTTGCCTCAGCAGTTTTGCATCCTCAACCAAGCAGAGCCTCGTTTATATCCTTTTCAACTTGACACCCTATACCCAGGAGGGAACATTCCCCCGAGTGTCCACCTCCCACATGCACCTCCTTGCATTGAGCATAGGTATGTTCCACTGTTGGAACTAGTTTTTCTTACTTGCGACATTCGTTTCCTCCTCTGTATCATAGCATTCATTTGACTATGAAAAAACAAAAAAAATACCGGCGGGAAGAGAGTATTATCTTATATTGGCACCAGTCGTGTCGCCTTTGAACAGAGCACAAAGTTGTTGAGTCCACTTGTCATCATAATTTTGGGTGTAGCATGGTCTTAGGAAGTTGAGCTCATTACAGAGAGTTTACTCCCCCGACTGGTTACTCTTCCATTCCCTATGGAGAGTTTAATTGATGCCTCCTGCATCTCAAGGTTTCATCATTGATTCGATGCTTCCAAATTCTTCCATATGTCTCATGCTCTTGTTCAAAGGATGTCTATCAACCTGTGCCGGCCATTCCTCGGAACTCTTGACTTTGCATGTTGTCCATACCCTCAGTTTGTCTCAGAATCACATGAATTTGTAGTCCTATTACGCACCCTGGTCCTACTTTCTTCATTGGTAGGTAACCTTGAACCCAGTAGTCGACATTTCATCATTGGTCGTTGATTGGGTGGTTTCCCTTGTGTTCGACGGAAAGACATTTATTCACACATTGGGATTCGTGCAGTGTCTTGGATGTCATTAGCCTTATTGGTGGTTTCCTCACCTTTGTCAGCATTTTTCCTCATTGGTTGTTATTTAGAGGGTCTTTTTTGTGTACCTCTTGCACTTGGCACACGCAAAACACGCACATGGTCGTTGATTCATGAACATGTTCTTCGTCCTATTTCCTCCAAATCATCAAACTCATGCTTTGTACCTTGTGATGAATTATGAGATATTCCTTAATTCTCTCCTTTCGGTGGGTCTCCTTCCATCAACTTCATCTCATCTATTCTAAAAACAAGACCTAGAGTTCTATGAGTACCTAGAGGCTTGCAGTCATTAGTGGCAGGTTCTCTCGCCATCGACAGTTGGGAATATATCAATGTCTCCTAATCTATAGATTCTTCAAGTGTTCGACCCCGACTCCTCTATTCACACTTGTAAGAATGTACTTGGTGCCTTGATACCTACTTTCATCATTGGTAGGTTGTTTCACGTTTGTTAACAGTATACCTCAATGATCGGTAATCAAACGAAGTCTCATTATGTTCAACCTCAACTCCTTTAATCACACGATGTGGACTTTAACCTTTGGCAGATTGTGTAGAAGACTTGAAGACATCATTTTGTAGCTACATCTTTCCTGAGTTGTTGCAACCTTTTCATTGAACCAGTACCTGTGTGACATCAATGATCATGGGAGCTCAGATTGTACTCCATTGTATACAAATATCTTCAGATTGATTTTGAGACTGGTTTTACTGAGCCTTGTTCATGACTATGACAACCTTTGGCATGTAACCACATTTTTATTTTCCTATTCATGACCATGGATAGTTATTTGGTATATTTTCACATGGATCTATAGTGTAATTCAAATTGGTAGCCATGTATGTAAAGCCAGTATAGATTGTAATGAGCAACTAGTTCTTCCATTTGGGTCCCCATTACTCCACTTCTGGTTTTTTATAATGTATTTTGACCATCGTAGATACTCCTATGACCTCACACAGCAGGGGGAATTTGTTAGAGCAATATTTTCCTCACCCCATGCAATCTTGCATAGAAGTCCTTTTTCCATTTCCCTATGCAGACTTGAAATCCCCTTTTGCAAATCCCAGAGCTAAAAATATAATTTTTCCAAACCATATCCATCCATAATCAAGAGAGTAATCTTCCAAGAGGTGTGCAACACCTTAGCTCCACAATATACCAAGAAAAAACACCAAAATACATTTGCAGAAAGAGAGAGAGATCCAAATTTCCCCAAGAGGGAGAAAAATTCAGCCAAGAATCCTCTCCAATATGGGAGAGTTATGATGAAAATGAAAAAGGAATGATCCTTATTTACAAAAATCCTCTAAAAAGTGTTTTACCACTTAAATTTAGGGTAAACCACAAAGCAAGGGGTCAAAAACCCTTACTTTTCCCCTTTACAATTTTAAATTTGATTTTGCACATAAGAAACCCTAAAAGAAGCATGACATCACCCCTTTATAGCAACGTTTTGGCACTTTTAGCAAATCGTTGAGCTTGGAGATGAAATGTTGGGCCTCCAAAGGCCTCCCTCTCAAGAAATAGGGTCTCCTCCATCAATCCAAGGCCTCCCTCCATCCAAAAGGTGCCAAATGTCAAGTCAACCAGACCACCACACCAAACCCTAGCCCTAGGGTGACGTCAAGCCCTCTAAAGGTGACGTTTTGACCTCCAAAAGACAAACGTTGGGCTTGTAGAGGTTAGATGAGGGCATCCAAGCTGTCTCTCAAGCCTCCAAAGGTTGTTCATCATCATCCGGTGTGTGGGCCATAGCATCCACCCTATGGGCTTCATGCCCCAAGGAAGCCCAAGCCATGCTTGTTCCTCCAAAATTGTCCACCAAGCAAGGTCCTTCAAAGACAATGAATAAACCCTCCAAGGATCTAAACATGTGCATCAAAATCACCTCATCAAATTAAACAACTTCTCAAAGACCCTATGCAACTTGCCAAGTTTAGGTATGGGAGGGTTGACAAAGTGACCTATTGGGTGAATCATCCCCTAAATCAAGGATTGTTTCCCAGGTGGACCCCCCTCTAATCCATGTGTAGAAGATGAAGTGGATGGGGGAAATACTTTTTGGCATGGGGATCATGACATACAAGTGATCATAGTGTCTCATTTATGGGTGCCTTTGTAGAGGGTGTGTTGCACCTTCGTTTTCAATGCATCCTTTTTCCAAGTTCATTTAATGCCATTAATTAATTAAGGTCCAAACAACTGGGTAATCCCTATGGGGTAAGATTAGCTTGGTAGGAAGTACCACAATGTCACTTGAAGCTAGAGGTGCAAAAAGTGTCATATGCATGGAAAGAAAGGGACATCGGATGTGTGTACACATCTCAACAAATGGGACATTTATATAATGGGAATTTTCTTTTGCAGGTATTTGTTTTTTTAAGAGAAACATTGCATTGTTCTCAAGACCTCTTTGGGTGAGCATCTGGAAGGTGATGATTTGGATTTTATCTTTTTCAAACCACATTCTCTCTGTGCCTTCATCCCCTTCTTCCCATGAAACGAGGGACAATCCCTTCTTGTGTCAGTACACCCTAAAATCCCAAAAGATGAGGAGATGAGGGGATGGAGTATGGAAAGTGGTAAGTATGATCGGGAATGGCACAATGACTTATCAAGGGGACCTCCCAGTAGAAAACTCATCCCTAAGTGTGACCATTTACTAGGGCACGATGTCAACCACCAAGGTTAAATAGGGAAAAGAGCATAACTTTCAAACAAACATTTCATAATCAAAAGCAGATTTTAAATGCAACAAACTCAAATGCCTCAAATATTGAGATAACACTCACCATAATACCTGGCTTGTACCTCATGGAGAAAGACACAATGTCTTTCAGAAGTAAGTTAGTGTGGCGGATAGCATCATGATGAGTCTAAGATATGTGGTGGCGAGGCGGGCCTCTGTCTGTGCCAGTGGACGTTGTCATCCATCTGTCTCTTGTTACTCCATGTCTACGATTTGAGGGCCTTGAGACATCATCTCCTTAGTTATCCCTTGGAAATGGGGATAACATACCCTATCATCTCTTTGTTAATATTTTCAAACATAGATAAGCCCATCCTAGGAGAGGCTTATGAGGGGTGGGATTCCATGATTGAGTCTGTGAGGACCATTATTTTACAGAATGAGTCCCCTGAGTATGGGACACCAACAGAGATATTTTTCACCACCATACAGGATATTCTTATCAGCAGGTGGAATAAGAATTTCACACCCTTGCATTGCTTGGCTCATATATTGAATCCAAAATAATATTGTAGTGAGTGGCTCAGTGGTGGGACTTCACACACATTCCCTCCTCACATGGATCATGAGATTTCAGAAGTGAGGAAGGAAGCATTTAGATGGCTATATCAGGATAAAGAATCCTTTGATGAGGTGGAGGTAGGCTTTATATATTTTTCAACTACCAGTGGGAGATTTTATATCTATGGTGTGCTCAGAGACATGGGGGATAAGAATCCCCATGCTTGGTGGGAAACTCATGCGGAAGCATGCCCTCCTCTATAGGAGTTAGCCATGAGGATCCTCTCTCAGGTTACTTCATCCTCTAGTTGTGAGCGGAATTGGAGCACATATGGAAATTTGTACAGTTTGAAGAAGAGTAGGCTTGAGCAGTCTAAGGCAGAGCCAATGGTGTATGTGCACACCAACCTTCGTCTTATTTATAGGCAGAGGGAGGAGTGGGTGAAGGGAAAGACAAAGATGTGGGATGTGTTTCCTAATGATATGGGTTTGGACAACGGTGTTGAGTTGGCATTGGCCAACATGGATCTTAATGACCCAGTGTTAGAGTCAATCACTTTTGAGGATTATATCCGTCTTGAAGGGTCATCCTCCACAACAGCAGATCCAATTCCACAGATTGGATTGAATGATCATGTAGAGTAGCCGAAGATTGGAGGAGAGAGAAGTGGTGATGACGTTGATTTTGATGATGATAACATCGAGCTAGAGGACTACTAACAGTCTTGTGCTATGGGATTCTTCCATCTACGGTTTTAGTATCTAGTTCTACCTTATTTGGTATTTTCCATTGGCATTCCCAACTATAGTAGCATGTAGGTTGTAGAAGTGACTCATGAGTCAGTGTCTATGTAACTGTTGAGGTCATTTTATTCTTCAAAAAAAGTCCCTCCCCTTTTCTACTTTCCCGATTTCATTTTTCCCTTTCTTTTCCCCCTTCTACACTTACCCGTTTTTTCCCTCTTACTACCCCTTTCTAGTTCTAGCACTTAGTTGCATTTTAAACAGTGGGTTCCTAGGTTGGCAGACTTACTTTTTCTCACATCCATCTACAACTTCACTTCACGAGTCTGATCGACCATTGTGTTGTTCCATACTTAGCCTATTTTACGACCACGGGTTCTCGGATTGATGGGATCGAGCTTTCATATTCACGTGTTCCGTGATAGACATATTGCACCACAGAGTTACGCGATCTACATTTTCGATCCCCGGACTCCCACGAAACTACCTAAGTGTTGTCCTACCTAACATGAACCCATCCGACCATCGCGTCGTCCCACACTTAGCCATTTTCACGCCTCTTACCATCGCGGGCTCTCGGGTTTGCAGATTCCCTAGTTCACAAAAAATCTCAAGTCACATATTTCCCTCGCCCATCCCCGCCACCCTCATGCCTTTCCCAATGCACATTTACTATTATTTTAATGCTAATAACTTACCATATAGGTTGGAAGGGATGACCATTAATTAGTGAAACGCTGGAGGAGACCTTCTATTGAAGCACATTAAACAATATTTATGGAGGATTATATTATCTCCCACCAGCGTTCATTCTTAACATAATGTGGAGCAACTGAACGTCTTCGTCAACTTATGAAAGCAATTCAAAAACAATTATGTGGATATCCACTAAATATTTATGGACGTGAAGATCAAATTTTTCAGTGGTCCAGGGCATATTCCTATTATTCATCCCCTTCTTCCCAAAAGGAAATAATCTGGACGTCAGGAATTGTGCGTGCAGGGTGTGTCCCCAAAGTTTTTGATTGCAAGGAGTTGGTCTCCTGGTGCGTTGAGAGATACATTTCAAGCCAGCGGATCATCCAGTTGTAGGACCATTCCCATGTCTCTCCATCACCTCAAGTTTTCCATAATATGTTGAGACTCCCTGAGCCAACGCTCACCTTCAGAGGTGAAGATTGCAGGGAGTTCTTAAGAAAACATGACAATGGACTCGACCTCTTACCTGAATTCCTAGAGAACCCAATGGTTGTCCCCGAGGATATCACAAGATTGCAGGTTGGCACATTCAAAAATCCCTTCTGAGAAATTGCATGGCATTTTACGAGAATAACAGGAAAGGAAATCGCGGCTAACATCTCCTGGATGATTCTTTACATTCTTTATTTTACAGTCAAGGAACATGCCATCTTCAACTGGGATAAGTTGATTTCCACTGAAATCTCTTCCCATTTTGCACAATACAAGAAGGATATGAAATTTTTTATGTCATCTTATTTGGTCTTTGTGATAGCAGATTTTTTTCAGTTCCCGAGATTATCTATCTGCAAGAAGGTAAACTGTGATTTCGACCCAGTAACCTTCTGGTGTCAATCTTTGTGGAGGCACAAGGTCTCCCAACACTTTTATGAAGTCTTTAATGATTTTTTCTCAGTTTTCAAAGAATTGTTGTTTGGAAAAAACGCTCCTCGTATGTCTAACCAGGCGAGTAAGTTCCTGGATAATAAGGGGACACTAGAACAAATGGAAAATTATAACATTATAAGGATATTTTGTATCCAAAGAAAATCCTTCCTTCCTTCCATGTCACATATCTGATAGAATGTTTGTTGTTGAGATAGCAAGGCAGTACACCTACTGATTGAATTTTTTCCATGAAAAGAGAAAAAAACAATTCATACCTCTGCCTTGAAAAGTTGGGGATTTCATATTCAGGAATATGAACAAGATTGATGAATTCACGGGCCACTTCCACAGCCTCAATTTGAAATATGTTGAAAAAGTAAAAGGGTTCGACCCTAATGGTATTTTTGTAGAACATCTATTGGTTGTCGGTTTCAACAATTCTTTCATTAACACTATCATGAATGAAGATGGAGATAATGCCTCAAGCACTCATGCTCGTGACACCGGAAACCTAGAGACAATACTCAACACCAATGAGTCATACAAGCAGAGAGGAAAAGGTCCAGGTGAGAAAAGTGTCCAATCCCCGACTGTCACACCCAAGAGTACAACATCTCGGAGCAGCGCTCCAATGACCTACCCAAGTAAGAAAGTCACTCACATTTCTTTAGGCGGAGGAGGAGATAAGATTTCTCCTTCTGGAAAAATTGAAAGTTCTCATAAACTTCCCGTGAGCAAGAAGCGAAAAAACATTGTGCAAGAAGAGGAGGGACCTCGAGGATAAAGTGATATCCATGATCTCTCGCTTGAGGATATGGAGCTAGAAATTGACATTGAGAAAGTGTTCCCCAACGACAACCAGCTAGAGAACACTGCTCCCTAGAACCCTTAGATGGAAATAATTGGGACCGAGACCTTCGACGAAGAAGAGTCTTTTGCATTTCATATCGTTTTTTTTTTACAGCGAATCCAAAAATTTGATTATTGAAAAAAGAGATGTAAAGAATAAGAAGGGGAAATCATGTTCAGAGATTATCCTATGGAACATGCGGCCTTCCCAGATCTCCCAGATACACTGAGAAACTTGAGATGCTTTAGACAATTCTGTTGAAGGTTTTAAAGCGGAAAATGTCAGGTTAAAGGAGTGAATCAAAGAATTGGAGGGAGCTTTAATGCCCCTTCCAATAATGGCTAGTCCTTTAGTAATGATCATCCTGCCACACCTATGGAAAATTTAAAAGGATCGGCAAGACTTCTCACATCATCCCGAGGCTATGTGGAAAAGAATGGCCTTAACAATAGAGGCTTGGGAGATGTCAAAGAGTATGGTCTCTTTTGGAGCAAGAGAACATGTTTTTCATGAATATCTGCAAGCAGATTTGAAAAACGAGCAAGGTTTCTACTTCGATGCAGTTGTACCATTTGGTGTTAAAGTTAGTAATATGATGGAATTGAGAATAAGAGAGGAGGATCTCCCTTCCCCGAACCAAATAAAACAAATGAATGCATGCTGGAAGGAAAAGGTGAAAAATCTGAATGGTATAGTTCAAGCATGTAGTCAGGCCATAACTAGAAGAGACAAACTATTGAAGAAGCTAACGAAGATAGATCTAGATGGAAGCACCAATGAAGTCCAAGACCTGAAATCGATACTCAACTTATTGTTTTTAACCAAGAAATCATTTGATGAACAAGTTGAGATCTTTAAAGGGTTGTCATTCAAAAAATTCTATGGAATTCTTGAATATGGTGAAGATGACGTGGAAAACTGGCTAGTTGATTATTCAATTAAAAACCAAGATATTTAAGAAGAATTGTGCAACATTTCTATTGATTTAAGGGACTTGGAAGGTGAACTCTTCAATATAAAAATCTGGTATGAAATCAGTGTGGCACCAATGAGGTTCTACGTCGAGGAGTGGTTCAAAAAGGTTGTCGACAAGCTTACTAATGAAGGGAAAAGGACGATTGAGACGGTTCCCATAATCGCCGAGGAAATCCATAAAAGAACATCAATGAGAAAATGAAAAACCATGAGATACCATCATAGTAAGTTCATACTGATCACATCTTTCTGTCTTTATCAAGCTCTTCATCCAATTACTCCACCTCTTTAAATAGAAAGGTTTAATCGAAGACTGGTATTTTCCTTTTTCTTCTTACCAGGTCTTGGTGTCTTCCACTGCCCACTTTCTTCTTTCTAAAAACTTCATTCTTATACATATTTGATTTATGGTCCATGGGAGCCCTAGTCCCAGTCATTATGACAAACGCATTTTAATTTCAGAGAATATGTATCGAACTATATATTTTTTAGAAATTCCAAGAGAACTTTTTTGGGAACAATCTCGACTATACTTTGTAACCCAGTTTTTCTGAATATAAAGTATTTGAGATTGATCTATCGTTATCTTCATTTGAGCTACCCATGTATCACTCTGTCAAAGTTCTCTTATGCATGCAGATCATTTTCTTTTAATTTTTATGTGATTAGAAATCTTTAGCCCTACTATGATGGATGTGAGGAATTGTGTTTATTTTTTTTAAATGTATGAATGTGTGTGTGTTTCCTGGTCCATTCTCAGGAACTCTCTTTTAAAAAGAAAATAAAAATATTTTTCGTTTTCTATTTTACTTTCCTTTGACGGACTTCTTTAAAAGCCCCATATTTTATAAATCTCGGATAGAGGAGTACCACCTCTATAAAAACGCGGGATAATTTGCATCCTCGTGAGGTTGTCATTTAATTCCTTGACGGATTCAAGCGTCAACACTAACACATTTTGATTTTGATGAATTAATGAGAAAACTGCAGTTTGTGGTTTGAATTTCTTGTGTGTTTCAATGTTTTTCATTATGATTTTAATATTTATCATCATTTATGTTAGTAACTAAGTTAGTACTAGTTGTATGATTGAATTTTTATCATCATCATGTAAATGTTTACAGTTTTATTAATTATTTCATTTTGTATGTGCAATTCATAATTTAATATATATATATCCTCTGTGTCATGTTTCCGCGAGTCGTCGTGTCCATGTCAGATACTCATATTTTTGTGTCCTCCATGTCTTGTGTCCCCGTGTCGGGTGACTTAGGTTCCACCCCTTTTCCCTCCCCCAAGTCGTGTCACATACTTCCACAAGGGTGTTAACATTTCTTTGTGTTTCTGTGAATTATCACTATCATTTTGATTTTCATCATTCCCTTTCATTTCTTCCTCTTCATGGTATGTGTTTCGACTTCTATTTCTTCCTCATTGTCATGGGTGTTTCGATGTCCTTCGGCTCCTAAAACCACCATCATAATAAAAATGGAACCAAAATGATATACCACATTGACATATCCATCATGTTGGTTGAATATTGATATAACTTGATTCCTGCAATAGAATGATGGATGAGAAAGGGGAAAGAGTAGGAGAAGAGAACATTCAAATATTCAACATAGCATAATATACTATTTAACAACACATGGAAATTTAAAAAAAAACCAAGAATGGGCTTTAGAGCCTAACTCTTTAACTCTCCAATGGTGGTTGAATATAACTATGGAAGCCTCCAATCTCCCTTCCAAGTGCTCACAAATGGAATCCTTCAATCTACCTTCCAAAATCTCACAAATAGTAGCCTTCAATCTCCCTTCCAAGCTCTCCAATATCACTATGGAAGCCTTCAATCTTCCTTCCAAGCTCTCCAATCTCCCTATAGTAGCCTTCAATCTCCCTTCAATCTCCTCAAGAACTAGCAAGAAGCCCACTCAAAACCCTCCTAGCAAAGATGAATGAAATGAGTGAAATGAGAAATAGAATGAGAGAAAAATGAAGTGAGTGAGTGTTTCAATCCTAACAAACCATATCCATGTTTTTTGAAACCATTTGGAACATTGAATTGATTCCCAAACAAAAAAAAAAATGTTGATTTTGCCTCATCATGTGGGAGCGCTCATGGAGTGACGAGGGAGCATTTTTTTTTCTTTTCTTGAGAGCATTCAGGAATTTTTTAGGGAGCGCTTCGAGAGAAATGCTCTCTGAGTATGTTAGAATTCCCCTTACTCCAACACCTAGGTATCTTGTTATCTAGTGATTTCCATACAACAAATCAAATTAGCAGCTCACAAAACGAAAATACACTGCTGAAATATTCAACTCAATAAATCTAGCAGAAGAAAAAAACTAGAATCCAAATCATGCACACATAAACACCAATATTTTTTGGTAGATACCCCTGGAAAAAACCTAGAGGGAAAACCAGTGTTGAGAATGATTTTATTATGCTAAAATCAGGGCTATCGTAACAGGGATAATGACCCACTGAGAGAAATACAATTGGAGACAAACCTAGCAAAAATTGATCTTCCATACGACCCATATTTGCATGCTTTTCGAGATGTACATGATTATCCTTAAGTGAACCCGCATATACGTGTTTGTCTCCACTGTAGCTCTCGTACACGTAGGGAAATCTTGTACGAAAAAATTTGTACGACGCAACTCTTCCCTATAGCTTCACTTGACTGAAACCCACTTGTGGCAGCCTCTGTTCTCTCTTCTCAATGATCTGATCTCTAGATGAAAGTCCTTCTCCACCTATCCAAGATATCCTTGAATCACAGTCCTTTGTGATCCAACCATCTCTGTGTCGAATCTCTCAACACAAGTATCAAGTGTCTTTCTCCTTCACCCTAGCCTTTCTTTAATAATCTTGATTTATAATCTATTTCTAATATCCAAAGTGATTGACAGTTGAGATTACTTCTCACTTCACTTGAGATTAATGATAAGATTACATGCTAAATACTTTTAGCATTTTTCTTAAATAACTCAATTAATTAATTTTAATAAAAGAAATTTGCTTTAATAATTCCTTTAACTAAAGTAAATTCAAGAGTAGAAGGATTTGGACGACTTTTGCATGCTAGACACCAAGCCTATGCAGAAATACATGTCTGATGCTACATGCATCAACACTCTGTCTTAGCGAGGAAGGTATTCTGCACCACTCCAAATCTGTCTCTGAAGAACACAAACTTCCCTTTCACCAAGGATTTGGTCAAAATATCTACAACCTACTCATCTATGGAAATATAATGAAGCTTCATTGCTCCTTTTTGGATCTTATCTCAAATGAAGTGGTATCTGATATCAATATGCTTGGACCTATCATGGAATACTGGATTCTCCTAAACTTTGATACAAATCTTATTATCACCATATATCATCGTAAGATCCAAATCCTGATCAAATAAACATGTAAGAAATTTGCGAAGACAAATGGCTTCACAACTAGTGATACTCACTGCCATATACTCTACCTCTGTTGAATTGAGTGCTACAGAAGTCTGCTTCGTGCTGAACCAAGTAATCATCGTTGATCCCAAGATAAAGCGGAACCCTGAGGTGCTCTTTTTGTCTACTGCATTGCCTACCCAATCTGATTCTATATATCATTGCAACTCCATTCCAACTCCTCCAAGATACCTCAATCCATACTCCATTGTACCTCTCAAGTACCTGAGCACATGTTTCACTGCGATCCAATGCACCTGCCTTGCCTCCACTATGAACTGACTCAAGGTGTTCACAAAAAAGAAAATATCTGGCCTGGTGTTGACCAAATACATCAAACCCTATCAGTTGTTTGTATATCCTAGGATCCACCAACTCTGAATCTGAAGTGATCACCTTCTTCAGATTGGTAACCATAGGCATAGCCATCAGTTTACAATCCTCCATCCTGAATATCCTCAATATCTCTATTGCATACTTCCCTTGTCCAGGGAATATCTCTCATGATACCTACCATCACCTCTAACCCCAAGAAATAATGCATCAAGTCAATGTCCTTCATCTCAAACTCACTAGCTAAATCTACTTTGCACCCTGCAATAAGCTCCTCTGCACGTATGAGAAACAAATCATCTAAGTACAGAACCAAGATGAGAGGATCATATCCAATAAGTATGAAGTACAAGTTAGGATCTGCCTCACTCTTGGTAAATCCCATACTTTGCAAGTATCCATCGATCCTAGAATACCACGCCCTAGGTGCCTGTTTGAGTCCAGAAAAAGATTTTTTAAGCTAACACACATGAGAATCCCTCCCATGTACCTCAAATCCCTGAGCTTTCTCTATGTATACTTCCTCCTTGTTGAAACAAACTTTATATTTTCCTAAAAAGAATCTTACATTAAAATGAAATTTAGTTTTTATTTAGATAAAAAGAGAACAAAAATGTAGTAGGATAATCCCCGTCGAAAAAGGGGTCATCTAATCAATCCAATGGTCTAAATGTCTGAATAGATTATGGAGCCTCCCTTGGTTTTAAAAGAAATTCAAATGTTAAAAGCTTCTTAAGTTTCGGGTTTCGGGGTTCTGCGATCTATGCAGTTTGATATTTAATGACAACCCCAAAGTTCTGATACCAAAGTCACGAAAAATAATTTTAAACGAAGTTAATCCAAGTTAATAAGAATAATTTAAAAAGTTTAACGATATTTAATCTTTTCACACTTTCACTTTTCGAGAATCTCAACTCAAGCGACAGCTCAAAATCTCGATCTGTAAGTCCTAAAATCCCATTTAATCGCGATTAATTAAAGATTTAAAACACACTTAATATATTGATTAATCAGTCACGTTTTTTAAATCGGAGAATTATCACTCATCTCATCCAAAAACCCCAAAGCACAGAGTCCCGAAAGTATTAAGTGTTTAAGTGTGATTAACTTAACATCAAAACACAGGTTAACGATATAAATTAGTCTGTTGCATTTTCACTTTTTGGGATTTTTCAAAGATATTTCATTCAAACTTCTGGTTTTGAATCGCCGATATTTGGCAACATTTATTATAGATTAATGAAATATCTTATAGTGTAAGATGTGTATCTCCATTTGTACTCTCCTCATTAAGGCAAATGAATTTATCGCCCGTAGAAGCTCAGTGTAATTAAGACAGGCTGAAGGCGAATAAAAATTTCTAATTCAAATTTCTTTCTCACTTTTAGCAAATTAGCAAGTTGTATCGGAGAAAGCTTACACCTTCTTTTTTGTAACAACTACTCGATTCTTATCAAAGGAATCATGGCACCCAGGAAAAAGCAGAAAAAGAGTGATGACTTCGGTGAAAGCTCAAATCTGAATTCAGATATTATATTTGATACCACACCACATGTTGTAGATTCGGTTTGATCCTGGATGCAGATTTTTGAAATCTTGGAGCATGAGGTTAAGAATTGCCCAGACGATTTCGGAAAAGAAAGGACTGAAAATAAACTTAGAGATATAGCAAAGGCTGAGCTCCATAAAATAGCTACATGGTCGAAGCTCATGCCATATGATGACATGATAAACTGGGCTTTGATGAACACCGATGTGCAGACCAGGGGTATCATGAACCATCAAAAGGTCGTCGTCGGCTCGTTCAGGCCAGAACATATTCAAGTAATGTATAATCTATCCTCTGTTTCTAAATATATTTATAATGTCGAATTCATAGAAGAATTTCAACGAAAGGAGTGTACAGAATTTGACCAAACCTATCCGGATATAATCAAAGGATGGTGGGGAATTACAACAAAATTTAGAGTTGATACCCATGGCATTTATGTCACAACATCGCTAAATGAATATATAGTTTATATAGAAATGATGTTATGTAGACTATTTGGGAGGAAAATCCCTACCCATTTCCTCATGGAATGGGTCCCAATTATACACGAGGTAGTCGAGGGTTACACTTTCAACTGGGGTAACATTTTATCAGATAACCTAACCAAGGAAATTGCAGAATACCAAATGACAAAGTCAAAAGGCCAACCAATGTATTTTTATATGGCAGCGTATGTCATGGAAGCTGTCTGTTATATGACCCCATTCCCATCGATGAATTGGAGCTAGAATCCAACCTGTGGAGAACCTATCCATTTCTATCACTCTCAACTATGGGAAGAGAAAGAAAACGATTTATTTTACGAAATCTGTCTCTATGTGGTGATACCTGTACATCGAATATTGTATGGATACCTACCCCCTCAGATTTCGGAGCAAATCATGGGAAACCTCAAGATAGTTGTAGATTGGTTTATCGAAGAGAATTTCTCTTATGTCAGAGTCTTCGGATGTTCAATTCCCCCTCATGCTCTCCATAAATTTCTCCATGGCAGACTGGTGTGCAGAGAAGTGGCATACCAGATAATAACATGAGGCATTGGTAAAGAGTTAAAAGCAGCTCAGAAGAAATTTTGGCCAGTTTTTCCTGTATAGATTGGAAGGTTTTCATTTCTTACTTTTGGCCATTCCAAGGTAGAAGTTGCAACACTTGAATACATTAAACTGGTAGATGTTGAACACAGAAGACATGATCCATATCAAATTGTGGGAAATCATCTATCTCATTGCAATATGAAAACGTATGAGCATGAAGACTCCCCCTGTGATGACATATTCAAAGGAGCCAGAGCATATGAGGAGGTATTAGAAAGAGTCCAGGCATTACCCCCTGACCTGCAGACCAGCTTTCTTGCTTTCCAGAATCACAAACGAAGTGGGTTGCCAAAGATACTACAGGGGGAATCGATAACCCCTCCTTTAGAACAAAAAACAATATCTCCAGGTTTCGAATCAAAATCTCAAGATAAAGGGACTACAGAGGAGAACCCAAAGAATCCTGAAGTGTCTTCACAAAGATCAGAAACTTTGCAGACAGAACATCCAGAGTCTAAAACAAGGTTTAAATCCGAGACACCTTTAAGGTTGGATCAAATGATTCCTCCTTTATCGTCAACTATTCCTGTCGATACTTCCAAAACAAAAGAAGGAACACAATTCACAAAGTTAGGCAGTTTGATTATAGCCTTGACTCCTTTACAGTCAATTTTTGGGACTCCCCATCTTGGAGCTATATATGTAAGTGATCTTGACCCAATCTCTATTGAAGAAATAACTTCCTCTGAATTCTTTTTCAGTAAGAAAAGGAAGGTTGTAGCGAAACAAGAAATGCACCTGAAAGACGGTACAATGGTCAAAAAGCACAGGATACTTGTGGATGGACAAAATCTAGCAGAGGAAGACTTTGCTACGGAGGTAGCAGGCTCTTTGGGGGCTTTTGCTACAACCAACTTATTCTCAGTCGATACTATGAAATCAAGGCCACAACCAAACAATCAAATGATAGCCCAGTTGCAAAGTCAAATAAAGAATACAGAGAAAAATATTAGAAATGAAATAAATAAATTACTGGAACAAGCCAGAGTTGTCGACAAATAAGAGATTCAAC
>JZKD02S1691424.1:11385-32319 GCA_000966675.3 Picea glauca
CCCCCACCCTATCTTTCTCCACTTGTCATTGCACCCGAGATCATTTATTTAAACACTACACCACTGGCCTCCTTGACAGAGTCCACTGACCCTCACTTTTCAACCTCATATACAATGCACATACCTCTTGGATGGATTCCCCACTCCCTTATCCCATCCTACAATGATGTTATTTCCCCCACCCCCCTCCCAACTTTTTGTGGAAGCAATATTTTCCGCCCTTTGGCAACTGGTGAGGCCTCGACATCCTTGTCTCCACCAGTTTCTTCCCTAGATACTGACTTTTCCTGATCAAAGGGCCATGGTTATGTACACTCACCGATCAAAACCAGGAGTGCTCGGAGAAAATAAGAACACACAACTCATACTGATACCGGGGCACTTAGAGGCGTTAAAGCCCTTGCCAGGGCTAGACCATGATCCTCCTCTCCCTCAACATCAGAGGGGTCGGGTGGTCCCTGAAAACTGCCTCGTTCATAAGACTTCTTTCTAGGACTTCGTCGAATATAATCTTCCTACAGGAAACTTTGACGACTGGAGTAAAAGCCAGAACATTTCTAAACCAGTTTCACCCAACCTGGCACACTAGCACTGCTAGTTCTATTGGCACATTAGGCGGTTTGGTCGTCTCATGCGACCCCACTTTCTTTGATCTCGTTCCTTTTCTCTGCTGTGGGGGTATACTTCTCACGGGCACCTGCCTAAAAAACAAACAACAACTTTCCCTGCTCAATATTTACGGACCATGCTCAAACCGTAAACTCTTTTGGGACCAGATGGCTGACGGGGGTATCCTAGACCAAGACAACCTTATTATAGCAGGAGATTTGAACCTCACTACCAGTGTGAGTGAAATTTGGGGCTCCAATGAAAATGTTGACCCTCTGGCCACTTATTTCAACAATTTATTCCTTGCACACTCCCTGGTCGACTTACAGTCGTTGGTCTTGGCCCCCACATGGCGCAATGGCCGCACAGGTACTACAACTATAAAAAAAAGGCTTGACATGTTTCTAATCTCTGAGTTTGTGGCTACTGCAAATGGCCACATTTGCTCATGGGTGGACTATCCGTTCTTCTCGGACCACACACCCATCTTACTGTAGCTTGAGACTATCACCCATCCGCTCACGTACCCTTTCAAGCTGAACACGAGTTGGTTACAAGAGAATAGTTTCAATGTCATTGTTAACGAAGTCTAGCTCGACCCAATATTTCTCACTAAACAGGATCCACAGCGTCGTTTCGTCTGGAAACTCAAGACTCTTAAAGGACGTATTAAGAAGTGGGCCCACTTACACAGGAATAAAAACCAAACCAGGCTGATTGATATCGAACTCAACATTCAACGTCTCATTCGTGAAGATCTGTCAACTAGAGAACAAACTGACAGGGCACTTCACCTACGGCAATTGGAAACTGAAATAAATAATATCCTACTAGCGGACGAAGCCCGATGGTGACTACAAAGCAGAGCAACCTGGATTAAAGAGGGTAATTTAAACACACAATTTTTTCATTGTTTTTCCACAGCTAGACAGAACAAAAAGCATCTTTGGGAAATTCAAGATGATTTGGGCACAACTCATAGAGGACAAGACACCCTCAAGACCGCGGCCTCTGATCATTTCAAGACCTTCTACGCGGCTAATTCACATACTCAACTACAAGACTCTGTCTCCGTAACCAGACTCTTTCCCTCCTTTGTTACAGCAGCAAATTCAGCATCTCTTAACAACCCTCGCATTGTCCAGGAGGTACTTGGAGCTCTGAATTCTTTCAAAAAAGAGAGAAGTCCAGGCCCTGATGGCTGAATAGTAGAATTCTTCTTACATTTTTTCGATTTGGTTGGTGTCGACCTGCTCGAACTTGTGGAAGAGTCCAGGATAAGAGGCAAAATACCAAGCACCCTGAACTCCACTTTCATAACTCTCATTCCAAAAGACAATCATCCTTCCTACTTTGGGGATTACCGCCAGATTGCATTGTGTAATCTCTGTTACAAGCTGATTACCAAAATTATCGCCAACATAATCAAGCCCCTGCTCTCTAGAGCACTTTCGAGTGAACAACTTGCCTTCCTAAAAGGCCGACAGATCTTAGACGCCATTGGTACATCCCAGGAGTGTCTACACAGCATCAAGGCAAAAAATATAAAGCTCTCATTGTAAAACTAGATCTAAAAATAGCCTTTGACTGTATAGATTGGGATTTTCTCAGACTAATCCTGATACAATCCAGCTTCAGTCCTTCTACAATCAACTGGATCATGAGTGGAGTTACAATTGCAAGTTTCTCCATATTGGTCAACGGTGAAACCTCACCTTTTTTTCGCAGTGGCAGAGGATTGAGGCAGGGCTGCCCCCTCTCTCCTCTCCTTTTTATCCTGGCTATGGAAGGATTATCCTTGCTTCTAAAAAACAGTCAATCAGAAGGGAAAATCATTGGTGTTAAAGTATCCAGAGTTGATTGTATTTTACATCTTTTGTTTGTTGATGATGTCCTTATAATGACTAACGATTCCATACAAGAATGGACGGTGATTGAACATATCCTGAAACTTTTCTGCAAAGCCTCGAGCCTCATGATTAAATGGAATAAATCTACCTTCCACTACTCAAATCTATTTGAACACTCACTCACTCTACTAAAAACATTGTTTCCTCATAGATTCATACATCTCTCTAAAGGATTCAAATATTTGGGATACTTTTTAAAAGAAAATCTTCTCAAGCCCTCAGACTGGAACTGGCTCATAGCCAAAGTTCAGAAAAGAAACAGACACTGGTGTAACCGATGGCTCACCCTAGGAGGTCGTCTCACTCTTATCAAAGCAGTTTTGGAAGGACAATCGGTCTTCTGGATGGCACTTGTTGTTATCCCCAACTCGGTGCTAAACAAGCTAAGGAAGTTGTCATTTAACTTTCTCTGGTCGGGTTGCTCAGATCATAATAGACAACATCTATGCAACTGGGAACTACTAGCCAAACCAAAAAAGAAAGGGGGTTGGGGAATCAGAATCCCACTCCACTCCTCACTCGCGCTGGCTACTAATTATGGAACGGGTCCAACTAAATATCCCTTCATAGAGAGGGTAATTAAACTGAAAGTACCTTAACTCGTGCTATGAATCCTCACATTTCTCTTTCCTGGATGGATCCGCGCTCGCTACTAGCACTCTCTGGTGGGCTGTCACTCATATAGGGATCTGGCACACAATAATCAAAGACAAATATTTTCCCTATATCTCAGTGGATACTTGACTCGAAACAACAGTCCCTTGTACAGGATCGGCCTCCCCTCTCTGGAAAAATATCACTAAAGTTGTCGGCTAGATTACAAACTCTCTTTGCTGGGTCCCGGGATCGGGGCTATCCATCATCATTGGCTCCGATCGCATGGCTGGTATGGAACATCTCTCTCTCCTTTCTCCTCGACTGATTACTGCCTTAAATGCAATGAACATATATTTCCTTTTTCAAGCAGTTGCGCCCTGCAGACCTGGTATCCTTATTAACACAAGGAAAACAAGTTTGGAACTTGATCTCCCTCTGCCCCTTGCGCTTGAGTGGGTCGCTTATTGTCAGATCTAGCGGCTACGGGCTTCCAACTGCTACCAATCGCAGACAGACCAGCTTGGATGGGGAGCGATCGCTCAGGCACTCTAACTGCAAATAATTTATACACAGAACTCTCTAACCAGTCTTGGCCCCTCTCTATCGATGCCTGGAGGCGTAGCATCTGGTCCTGAAATCTTACACCGAAAATTAAATTGTTTCTCTGGCTCTCTCTCGAAAACAAGATTAACACTTGGGACATGCTCCTAAATAAGGGATGGGTTGGTCCCAACATCTATCATCTCTGTCAACAAGACGCAGAATCTGTCCAGCATATCTTTATAAACTGTGCCTTCACCCGAAAAGTCTGGTCTATAATTGTTGCAGCGCTTCACTTACCACTTACCTGGGACGGACCCAACTTAGCAACCTGCTTTGATAGCTGGTCTTCACTTGCTCATTCCTCCCTCAACCTCCCACCAATGATATGCTGGTTCATTTGGCTCGACAGAAACAGTTACATCTTCGCCAACCAAGCCCCCTCTACCTTCTCAGTGGCCTACAAAGCTCTGGGAATGCACAAACACTGGTCATCTTTCTCCACTAGAACTGTTAACATCAAGATTAAAAGCCAAGCCAGCCCTCTGGTGGAGTTCCCCACAGCCTATTTTCATGGATCCTTGCAATCAAACAACTCACAGAGTGGTGCTGGCGGTATAATACAAATCACACAAAACACCCAGTGCAAATGAACTTTCAATTGCGGGTAAGGCACAAACACCCGAGCCGAGTTATAGGGCGCATGGGCCTCTCTCCTCCTTGCTTCCAGATTTCATTTAGTCACTCTATCCCTGTTTGGGGATTCACAAATCATCATAGACTGGATGAATTACAAGGCAAAGCTTCAGGTTTATAGCCTCCAGGGCCGGATGGACAGAATCAGATCACTCCCATCTTTTTTCAACAAACTCTCAGCTACCCACATCTACCGGGATAGCAACAAAGATGTTGATCTTCTCTCCAAGGTGGCTCTCAAAAAAAAAAATGACTCTAACACTTTCAACATCTGGGTGGACGGAAATGAGGGCCACACACAGGCTCTAAAACTATACTAGTTTCGGGACAGCCTGCACTGATCAATTTTTTGTCAAGATGGAACAGCAAATGGATTCGCACAGTATCTGTCAAGATGGAACAGCCATTGGATCTCCAGTTTACTTCCTTTCTGTTTTGTATTTCTGAGAATTTAACTACAGCCTGTAAACTCATAGAACAGTTATCCAATTTACTCTTACCACTCTTTGGATATTTGATATCCATTGCATTGTAATCTCGGAGTTGATAACAAATTATATTAACTTATATAATAGTGCAATTTTTCTGTGGAAAAAAAAGCATTTAACTGGGAAAAAGCACTAGGAGTTTTGGCTATCAAAATATTATGGATTTAAACTAGTTATCAAGTTTCTTGAGGTGCTAATACAACTATTGCTTTAAATGCTTAAATCTTTCTATTGGAACCTAGATTGGAATTCACTCTTTGTATTTGAAGTTTTATTGTCCATAGCTCATCAAGGAAGTTTAGTATTTAAAAAATTTCTAATAGCACTCAATAGCTCATCAAGCCATTTCTAAAGTTTATCTTTTGAATGTGGCCAATGCCTTCATTGGGTCACTTCTAGCTTTTGAATGATGTTTATCTTTTGAGTGTGCACGATGCATTCATCAAGTCTCTTCGAAAAGTAATACTTGTGTCATCCTTCTCATCTTCCTAACAATTTCATTAGATCTTTGTAAACCTTTGAATGTCTTTTTTTGAATGTCCTCGATGCCTTATCATGCATCTTCGAAAGAAAGTTGTTTCAAATGACCTTGATGGCCTATTCGACATATTCGAAAGATACATCTTTCAAACTGGCTTGATAATCGATCATGTGTCTTCCGAAGATACATTTTTTTAATGTCCCTGATGGCCTATTGGGCCCACTTTAAACTTTCAAACCAATTTATATTTTGAAATTGGCCAACAGTGCATTGAGATCTTTTCAAATTTTGTCTCTAGAATGTGCATAATAGTTCATCAAATGAATTTCACATTTTGATAGATATTCTTTTGAAATGGCATGATGATTCATTGGTCCATTTTCAAAGCTTTCACTTTGAGAATCTTTCAAATTGACTTGATAGTTCATCAAGCCATTTTCGAAGATCACTTTTCCTAAGTTCCTAATGATGCATTGAGTTCATTGATTTTTTTATTTTTTAATAAGGTCAATATGATAATTGACTCTTTTCGAAGCTTTCAAACAAATCTTCTTTTGAATGTCTACAATAGCCCATTAGGCCCTTTTGAAAATAATTATTTCATAATGGTTGAATGGTTCATCGTGCCACTTTCATATTTTGAACTTTTCTTCTTTCGAATGGCCTCGACAATTCATTGGGAGACTTTCAAAAAATAGGAAAGGGACCAACTAGTGTATCAATCACATTCAAAAGAAGATATTAAAAAATGGTTTGATTAACCATTGGATCATTTTGAAATATGTTTTAGATGAACTTCAAAAATGACCTGATGAATTATCGAGCAATTTTGAAAGATGTTTAAAGCAACAACTTTGAAAATTGCTCAATGGTTCATAGTTTATCGAGTTCACTGAGGAATCTTAGCATTAAAACGTTTATGAATATCACCCAATAGTTCTTCAAACTATTTATAAAGTTTATCTTTTGAATGTCACCAATGCATCCAATGAACCATTTCTATATTTCGAATGAGTTCATCTTTCAACATTTCCCCATACCTTCACTAGGATTCCTCAGAAAGTATTACTTGAGTCACTTCTTTCATCATATTTGTTTAAAACTTTCACATTTGGATTGATCTCGTTTTGAAACGGCCCAATGGTTCATTCGACTATTTTCAAAGTTGTCACTTTAAGAATCTTTTGAATTGGCTCTACAGTTCATTGGGGCATTCTCTAATATCATCCTTTTCCCAAGTGCCCAATGGTGCACCGGGTTCATTTTTAAGATGTTTTTTCAAATATGGTTGATACATTGATTATATATTTTTTAATCTTTCGAATGACTCTTCTTTTGAATGTCCCCAATGGCCTTTTGAGCCCTTTTTGAAGTTACTTATTTCAAAATGGCATGATGGTTCATTGGGCCCTTTCAAATTTCAAACCCTACTTCTTTCCAATGTCCCCAACAGTTCATTGGGAGTCTTTCAAACAATAGGAAAAGAACTTGTTAGTGTATAGCCACATTCGAATGACAATTTTTATAAATGTCCCAATGAACCATTGAGGGATTTCAAAAGATACTTGATATGAACTTTGAAAACAGCTTGATGAACCATTGGGCTATTTCAAAATATGCTTAAAGTGATAACTTTGAAAATTTCCCAATGGTTCATAGCCTATAAGGCCCATCGAGGAGGATTAGTTCATTTTTTTGTGAATATCACCTGCTAGTTCATCAACATGTTTCTAAAGTTTATCTTTCAAATATGGTAGATACATTCATTGGGGTGCTTCTAGTTTTCAAATTAGTTCATGTTTTGAGCATCCTCAATGTGTTCATCGGGACTACTTGAAAGGCATTACTTGAATCATCTATCAAATCCTCCCAATGATTTCATTAGATCATTTTAAAGCTTCGATTGTATTTTTTTCAATGTCCCCCTTGGCTTATTGAGAATCTTCAAAAGATACATCTTTTGAACTAGCTCAACAGTTCTTGATGCATCTTCAAAATACATTTTTTTTTAAATGTTCACGATGGCCTATCGGGCATGATCAAAAAATACATATTTTGAATTGGCACAATAGTACATTTGAAATCTTCCAAGTATAACTTTTTGGATGTACTCGATGGCCTATCAGGCCCACCTTAAACTTGAGAACAATTTTACCTTTGAAATTTCATGACAATACATCAAGAAACTTTTGTAGAAGTTTTTTTATTTTTTTCCAATCCACATGATAGTTCATCAGGGGTCTTTTGAAGTTCATCTTTTGAATTGACTTGATATTTCATCGAGAGACTCTAAAAAATCATCTTTCCCAAGTGCCCGACAGTGCATCAGGTTCATTTCAAATATGGTCGATACACGGATTGACTCTTTTTTAAACTTTTGAACAAATGTTTTTTTTTAAATATTTGTGATGGCCTATTGATCCCTTTTTGAAGTTGCTTCTTTTAGAATGGATCAATGGTTCATTGGGCCACTTTCAAATTCCAACCTTTGCTTCTTTTGAATGTCCTCGATAGTTCACCGAGAGTATTTCAAAGGATCGAAGACCCTAACATGGTTCTATTGTTGGAAGGAATTTTGGAGGCTATTGCATCACATGAAGATTGGGGATGTTATATGCACTCCATAGAAGTTTGATTTTTGGAAGAATCGAGTTGTTTTTTACTTTGCAAGATTGGAATCGATGTTTACATAAGTAATATGGGTTCAAAACAAGAGCCCATTGTGCTCAATAAGCACAACTATAGAAAGGGGGAATTGGTCATGGAGACTTTCCTAAAAAGTAAAGGTTTATGGTAGTTTAATAAAATCGATGTTCGTGGTCCTAAGAAATCATGAACTATTAATGTTGGCATAAGCAATAAGTCAATATCTAAAACCTTGCAATTTCTCCTTACTTTTCAAATCTATAATCTCAATGCACACAACTGCTTGGTTAATTTGGATGCATTCGCTAACACAAGGCCTTACTCAGTATGTCAAAAATTGAATTCCAAACCTATTAAATTTTCAATGTTGATCACACAATTAGATAGAAAAAAATGTGATGGGTGAATTAAAGGACATTTTCATACGAGTAGTTACATACACAATAGTACATCAAGTGGTAGATATACTAGATATTGATATTCCAAAATCTTGTGACATGTTACTAAGTAGAGATTAATCCCATAATATTAAAGGGTATTTTGCAAGATACAAGTCTCATCTTTTGTTACCATGGAAAGGAAAGTTGAATAAAATACGATTAGATTGGAAGAAACATATGAAACATATAGGTACATATTTCAAGGAAAGAACCTATCATGCATCTTAAAACATGGTTAAGAACCTGTTTTCTAGCATGTCCTTCTACATTTAATAGATAGCTTGATGCTTCAACCCTTGCATCAACTAATGCTAATGAATTTATTGTACATATTGTAAACAATTTCATAATGTAAATAATATTGACATAGAAGTAGACATTAATTTTCGACAACTTTGTTTTAATGGATCCAAGTCCAAATAAGGTGTAGGAGTTGGTTGCATTTAATTGATTCTAAGAAAAATCGTATAGAATATGAGCCCTTAATCTTAGGGATAATTTTTTTTTATTGAAATGCAAGTTAAATACTTGAAATTTTTAACGACTCTGAAATAATTGTGAGATAGGTACGAGACACCATTCATTGTGATTCATCTCACTTAAATAAATGCTAACTTGATGCATGAAATTTAGTCTTGTCATTTGATGCATTTGATATTAGTGTGTACCTAGTAGAAGTTAATTCTTTGGAAATTTATGTCTCTTGCTTTGCTTGTTCCCATTGGAAAACTCACCCACTAAGAAATTTTATTCTGAACTTATTTTCAAGCATACTCTGCCAAATAACATTCAACATTGGTGCATACTTAAGAAAGATTAATAGAATTTGTCATTTCTAACCAATTAGGGAACTTTTAAAGATGCAATCATAGATGATGAAGAATATTGCAAAGTTACTCTTAATTGTAAAATGGCATAATGAATTTAAAGAGTAATAACGTCCCAAATGGTATAGTCACTCTTGAGAAGTTGTTTGATATGCAAGACTATTTCAAGAGACCACCTAACATTAATATTAATAGTTCATCCATGCAATATGAGGTTATCAATATTAGAATGGAAAAAAGATCTCAAAATAGTGAAACTTGGCGCATGTTGTAATGCAAACAAAAACAAAAGTACGCAAAACTATTCAAGCAGTGTCATGATGTATTTTGTTGGAAATATGAAGACTTAAAATTATATGATCCTAAAGTAATTCAACACAAAATACGTTTGAAGTTAGAAACAAATCCTTCCATACAAAAAATGAAGACTAGTTCACCAAGTGGTAGAACCCGTGGCCCAAAAGGAGTTAAGGAGATTATTGGATGCTAAAAATCTATCTTTTCAATGAGACACTCCTCATCGGTTTCTAATATTGTCCCTATGAGAAAGACGAGAGGGGAAATTTTTTTGGGTGTTGAATTTTGAATCCTTAATAAGGCATCGTAAATTATAATTATACCCTCCATTCAATGGAGCAAATTCTACAATTGATGACAAGATTTGAAATGTTATTCCTCTTAGATGGATTTTTAGGATATAATCAAGTGTTGATAGAAAACTAGGACTTTCGTAATATATCATTTGTTACTAAATGTAGAATGTATGCTTATAAAAGGATGCCTTTTGGATTGATTAATGCTAGTGAAACTTTCAAATGTGACATGGATATTACCCTCCAAGGAGTGGTCAATAAAAGCATGGTGATTTACATGGGTCACATAACTCTATTTTTGAAGAAATGTTCAAACCAAATACATTAGCTCAAACATATTTTTGAACATTTCATAAAATATGGCATTTGTTTGAATCCCACAAAGTGTATATTTGCAATCAATGAAGAAAAGCTATTGGGACATATCATCTTGAAAGAAGGGATACAAGTTGAGCCTATGAGAACAAAGTCTATAACATAGATCTTAACTCCGCATAAAAAATAAAAGACATTGCAGTCCTTCTTTAGTAAGATTAATTTTGTCAACCATTTAATTGTTTATTTTACTAAAATAGTCAAACCTTTGTAGGAAATGATCAAGAAATATGCCTCTTTTCATTGGATTATTATTGAAAAGATCAAGACAGTTGTTATCCCCTACCTTAAGAATCACTAACTATGATCGAGCCCTCTATCTATACACTTTTTCTTATGAATACTTTATAACAATTGTATTAACACAAAAGGACAAGGAAGGTATTAAGTTTCCCATATTCTTTATGAGCACAAGGTGGCAAGGATATGAATTACCTCGCTGTTGAAAAACAAGCATACATTTTAGTCAAAGTAGTTAAAAATCCAAACCTTGCATCCTAAACAGTCATCTTACTTCTATTGTCTCACACACTACCTTAAGGTCCCTTTTTGTTCAAAAGGAATTAAAAGAAAAATGTGGAATGATATCCATACAACAATAGAATTTAGACATCAAACCCACCAAACTTGTCAAAGGTCAAGGCCTTTGTAGATTAGCAGTGGAATCTCAAGAAAAAGCTAATGAAAAAGGTTGGGAGAATGAAACTACCATGTATTTCAATATATAGTTCATCCTTTCCGCCATGGATTCAAGGTATTATGAGCTCAAGTTCTACTTACAACATGGATCTAGTTTGGAGTATCTAAGCTCTAAAAACATGAGAAATTTAAGGCTCAAATCCACATAATAGGCCTTAATCAATGATGTTCTTTTTAGAAAAAATGTAATGGTGTGTTTCTACATTATTTATAAAAAAATTAATGTAGAAAAGGTCCTTCTGTATCAGTACAGAGGACCCACTAGTGGTCGTACTCTGGAGATACCGTAGACCATAAAATTTTGAGGGTGGGATACTAATAACCTATGTTATTCAAAGATTCTCAAACCCGTGTTATGAATAGTGATGCCTATCAAACATCCAATGTTAAGGACAAGAAATCTGTGTTTTCGGAGTGCAACTTGTCAATATCAAACAACCATTTGAAAAATAAGGTCTTGATGTCATATGAGAGGTAAATTTAAATTCATTCAAAGGACATTAGTTTCTTTTAACAATTATTGGTTATTGTACTCAATGGTTAAAATCCATCCCAGTAAAGACTGTTAATACAAAAATGGTGACTCAATTCATTGAGCAACATATAATCATCAAATTTGGAGTACCCTCCACTGTTGTGTTCAATAATTCATGATACTTGTTGACACGTAATTATAAGACCCTAGGTTCAGTTTATTCAACCAATAAAACCCTTTAGATATTGGCCCTTTCGGCATCACATGCATGCAAGTGAAGTCTCGCCCGAGGTATCTACTGGGGTTGCAAGAAACAAGTTTCTACAGGGACGAGGCGATGTGAGGCCATCATCATATCCATGACTATTTATCCACCTTGTGCACAATATCTTTATTCATATCCTTTGATTAGTTTTAACAAACTCTATTGTGAAGAACCATTATAAATATAGATTGCAACATAAGAAACCCATTGTATCATTCATTATTAGTGTGCATCAATCATATAGTAAACAGATCTATACTAATCATGCATAAACAAAACATCCATGAACAACCACATCAAAGGAAACGTTCAGAGACATGATTTAACATGGTTCACCCAATCCTTGGGCTATGTCCACAACGACTAGCTTCTATATTAGTCTTCATGAAATCATCATCTCAAGCCTGCACTTACAATAGATATAACATATCATACTATCTAGACCTACCTAGATGCTCTGCAGTGAAAGCCTCTCTCTCTTTGCAAAACCTCTAGTAAGGATTCACACTCATATGCAACCTAATATCTTACTCTCAACAACTTATTCTTCCCCAACCCATTACATAATTATACATTGAAATAGGGATAAAAACCTTATGACATGTCATGACAACTTATTCCCAAAAACCCTCATGATTCATGCATTCTTTTCTTTCCTTTGCACTTGCATGCTTCTTGTCCTTTCATTTTCGCCTGCATGTTGCTTTTGCATGCCTACCTGTTGTTCTTATTGCTTTTGTGTGCACTCTGACTTTTGCTTTGACCCCACAAAATGATCCCTTTTCTACTTTTGAACATGCTCTTCAAAAATTATTTATTCAAAATGCTTGTCCAACAGGTCCCCAACACTCACCTGTGGCTCATCCCGAGCCACTTAATCCTTTTGCATCGCGCCCTTCCATGCCTCCATGAAATTTTGTAGGGTTTCTCTTACTGTAGCGACTTCCTTCTTTACCTCGACTTCCTTCTCCAAAATCTCCTCTACTACCTGCGCAGTCAGGGTTGTGATCTTCTCCTCACCGTCTTGTGTTGCTTTCTTCATTGTGCCTTGTGAAACTCCCAATGTCCCTATGATTGTGAGTGCTTCATCCTGCAGGGGTAACAATCATCATGTGAGATTATTCTACTCTTCCCTTAGTTGTTATATCTTGTTGTATGACATATTATTCACCAGGATTGTAGCTATGCACTTAGATGGTCGCGGTATGTTTATATTCGTCGTCGCCTTCTATGCCTTCTCATGTTCCTTCCTTAATCTTTCCTCAATGGCCTTCATCACTAGATCCTCCATTAACTTTGTCCAAAGATGCGTGATTTCTTCGCATAAATTTGTGCACTCCTCATCTAGATTCTTAATTATTGCTACTGAGGTTATGGTTGTTCTTTCTATTTCTTCCTTCTCCTCATGTGGTGTCCCTGGTGTAGTGCATGCTTCGAACTCTTTGATTCTAGTGCAGAAGCCTTGAATGACTTCACTGATTTTGTTTACTTGTTTCTCCAGTGTGGATTCTACCACCATCAACACCTTTGGAATTTCCTTATATAGTTTCTAGATGACTTGTTGTATCCTCTCTTCCTGTTGCTTGGCCTCGTCCTTATCCTTCAATATCCTCTCTACATTTTGCTCGACCTCATCCTTCTCCTTCAATATCCTCTTTGCCTTCTTTTTTTCCTTCTATAATACATTACTATAGTACATAAGTTCTTGCACAGGTCAAACTAATGTGTGGACAGTCGATCGTCCTTATAGAGTTTTAGTCGACTTCCATTCACCAGTCCTCCCAAGACTTCACCCTTCAACATCTCTAGTTGCACAACACCTACTTCTGTCACATATTTGATGACATATGGACCCATCCAATGCATTCATAACTTTCCTGGATGATGCATGAAGTTTTTTTCATATAACAACACTAATTCTCCCACTTGAAACCTTTTATGTTTAATATGCCTATCATGCCATGCTTTTTCTCTTGCCTTCTAGAATTGTTGATGGAATCTTGCGACAAATCCCTCTTCCTTGAGTTGTAACAATTGTGACAATCTTTCCTCTACTATGCCAGATTCTGAAAGATCTGTAATTATTGCAACACGCAGGCTCGGCACAATAAATTCCATTAGCATTATTGCTTCTTGCTTGTTATCCCCAAATTCTAGGGATAACTAAGGAGATGATCTCTTGAGGCCCTTAGGTTGCAGACATGGAGTACCGAGAGACAACTTGACCAGCAACATCCACTTGCACACACAGAGACCCACCTCACCACCACATCTCCAAGTTGATCATGACAATATCCACCACATCAGTCGGCCTCCGAAAGACATTAGGTCTTACTCCAAGAGGTACAGGACAGGTATTATGGTGAGTGTCATTTCAATATTTGAGGCATTTGATTTTGTTGCATCTATTATTGCTTTTGGTTTTGTGACATTTTCTTGGGCATTATGCTCTTTTCCCTATTTCACTTTGGTGGTTGACATTGTGCCCTAGTAAGTGGGTCCCCCTTAGTGTAGTATTCCAGAAATAAAATAGTATGTAGAACATAAATATTTTAGCATATAAATGGCAGAGAAACAATGATATAACCATAATAATACCAGAATAACACCAGAAAGAGCACCTTGATTAATGATAGCAATGTTCACTTGCCTCTTCGAGGGGGAAACCTCCAGCAGAGTAGATCTCTATTACAATAATCTCTAAGACAAGATTTTTCATACCCTCTACTTCTATTTATACAAAATATATATCCAAAAGAATAATCTAGAGGAAGATTTTTCTAGAAGTGGAAGCTTCTATTAGGTCCTCTTACATTTGACTTATTCTTCCTTATTGCTAGGCCTTATTAATATTGGCCTTTATACATGGAATTATATTATTCTACCTACATGAGGGGATAGGGAGGTTAGGTCCCTAACATTCCCTCCCCTTGAATAACAACCTTGTACTCAAGACTTAGATGAGGAAATTATTATAGAATGGTGGTCGGCTCCCAGGTGGCATCTTCTGGAGTAGTATCTTTCCATTGGACTAACACTTCCTTGATGGTGCATTGAAAGAGACGATGCTCTCGCTAGGCCAAGATGGCTTATGGATGCAACCAGATGGAACCTTCTTCATCCAACTCAAGGAGACTAGTTTGAGTTTGGCACTTAGTTTCAATCACCTTCTAAGCAGGAAACATGAAAAACATGATGTAGCTTCGACTGACTGGGTAGAGATAATTGATAGGACACTGATCCCACATGCTTGAGCGTTGTATAAGGACCATAAATTTGGGCACAAGTTTCTGACATTTTTCATCTTTGAGTGAAGTCTACTTGTAAAGTTGTAGTCGAAGAAACACATGGTCCCCTTCAACAAATTGTCATTCGAAATGACCTTGATTTTCTTGTTGCTTCATGTGATTCTGAGCCATGACCAAATTGTCTTTGAGGGCACGAAGAATAGCCTCTCAGACTATAATATTTTTTTCAATCTCCTTAACCTTCGAGACCCCTGACATATATGAGAAAACCGATGGGGGATTTTGGTCATAGACTGCTTCAAAAGGAGTCATACGAGTAGTTGTATGGTAATATGTGTTGTACCACCATTCAGCTAGGGGTAACCATTGATCCCATCAATTTTTCCTCTCATATGAAAAACACCTCAAATATGTTTCCAAACACTTGTTGACAACTTCAGTCTAGACATTCATCTGGGGGTGATAGGCAGTGCTGAGATGCAATTGGGTGCCATGTAGCTTGAACAATTCTTTCCAAAAATTGTTGGTGAAAGTGGGATGTTTGTCACAGACAATAGAATTAGGCATTCCATGAATATTAAAGATATTATCCATGAATATTTGAGCCACTGTGAAGGCGGTGAATGGGTGTTGAAGAGCACAAAAATGAGCATATTTGGAGAGATGATCTACGACCACCATGATGATTGACATATTGGCTTATTTAGGTAAGCCTACAATGAAGCCCATAGAAATGTCTTGCCAAATAGCAAGGGGAATTAGAAGAAGTTGGAGTGTGCTTGGAGCTTTGATGATTTCTTCCTTGTTGCGTTGACAAACCTCACATTCAGCCGCAAAGGTGTGGACGTCATGTTTTATACCATCCCAAAAAAAGGAACGTTTGACCCGTTCATAGGTTTTGGTAAACCATGAATGTTCGGTTGTGGGTGAGGCGTGAAGTTTAGAAAGCATTGTTGATTTAAGTTGTGATTTATTGCATAAATACAAACGGACTTTGTAGTAAAGCTCTTCATTGTTCCAAGAGTACCCTGGAGAAACTAAAGAATTGTGTTGCAATTGGTGGAGCATGCTAGAAATTTTGGGGTCTTGCAGGCATTCCTGACGAACAGTTTGGAGCCATTCTAGTATAATGAAGGAGAGGGAGAAAAGGGCCCTGTCTTCTTCATATTTTCGGGAAAGAGCATCGGCCACTACATTTTACTTGCCCTTGTAAATGATCTCATAATCATATCCAAATAGATTGGTCACCCATTTTTGTTGCACTGATGATGAAATTCATTGTTCCAGGAAATACTTGAGACTTTGATGATCAGTTTTGATTTGGAAGCACTGACCCAATAAATAAGGATGCCAGAGATGCAAAACATGCAGAATAGCTAACATTTCCTTTTCGTAAATGGATTGGCCCAAATGTCGCTCTGAAATCTATTTGTTATTGAAGGCCAAAGACATGCCATCTTCCATGAGGACGGCCCCAATTCATTTCCTAAAAGCATCACATTCCAATATGATTGTCTTTGTGAATTCTGGAAGTGCTAGGACAAGGATCAATCACATAACATATTTCAAGGCTTAGAAGGCATGATCCGCAACTAAAGTCCAAGTAAAAGCATTCTTTTTAAGGAGAGAAGTGAGAGGAGCTGCAATTTTTCCATAATTTTGAACAAGCTTCCTAAAATAGCCCGTTAAACCCAAAAAACCATGCAATCTCTTAAGAGTTTTAGGGCGAGGCCAATCCTGTATTGATTCAATTTTCTTAGGATCCACTCAGACACCATCCTTGCCGATAATATGACCCAAGTATTCTACTTCTGAGGCACCAAAGGCACATTTAGATTGTTTGAGGAAAATTTAGTGCTTAGAGAGTAGATGGAGAACTTGATTCACATGGGAGAGATGGGATGGACAAGTTTTACTATAGATGAGAATATCATAAAAAAAAACTAAGACAAAATGGAAGAGAAAAGGATGGAATACATGATTCATAAGACTTTGGAAAGTGGAAGGAGAATTGCATAATCCAAAGGGCATTACCAAAAATTCATAATGACCCTCATGAGTTTGAAATGCATTCTTGGGAATGTCTTCTTCTTTCATACGGATCTGGTGGTAGCCAGAACGTAGATCCAATTTGGTGAAGTATTGAGCACCACTCAATTCATCCAAGAGGTCATCAATGACAGGAATGGGGAATTTGTATTTGATTGTGATTTTGTTTAGGGCATGGAAATCAGGACACATGTGCCAAGTACCTTCTTTCTTGAGTACCATGACCACATGGGAAGAATAGGGTCTAGTAATGGGACGGATAACACCTGCTTCTAGCAATTCATGAACAGTTTTATCAATTTCATTCTTCTAGGAAAAGGGATGATGATAAAGCCGAACATTGGGAGGAAGAATGCCTGGGCTGAGAGGGATGGAATGATCATGGAATCCACAAGAAGGGGGAAGTTATTTGGGAGTGGTAAAAACAAATTGGTGGCAGGAGAAGATAGATTGGAGGTCGGGATGCACAAAAGGTGTCTCAATAGCATGAATGGAGTGGAGTTGGGCTATAATTCCCAAATGACTTTTTTCTAGGAGCTTTTCCATGCGATGGGAACTGATGATCTCAGGGGAGCCTATTGTAATGCCTTGGAACTTATATTGTTGTCCCTCATGTTGGAATTGTTTGACAACACAGGTATTCCAACAAAGGATGAACACCTTCAGTAACCACTCACATAACCAGATCAAAGATCAACACACTGATGTTTTCACATGGTAAAACCCCTATGGGGAAACATCCATGGCCCCAACCAACGCGGCCACTTGGAGCAGTTTATTAATGCAAAAGAAAAATATTACAGAGAGATTTTACAAGAGAGTTTCTCACAATCGATCATCGGAAAATGACCCTCCATGCTCTTTAAATAGATATCATGGACCAATCGAGTGTTAATCCATGGATCAATGGTCGTTAAGATCGAGGAGAGTATGAACCGTCGGATCACTCTATGTCGGGAACATATCATGACCATTGGATTTCCTAACTACAAATGCATACTAATGCATACTAAAGAAACACACTCGGAAACACACTTTTACCTAATGACACATTAGACCAAGTAGATCTTAACTAACTCCTAAGTGTCTAAAATATCCTAACATCCCCCCTTAAGAACAACTTGGGATAGGATTGAAGGATTTACAATGGTGACACAATAGGAGAAAGAAAAGAGGCATTAGAGCCTATTCCCCCTTAATGAGAACTTCCTGAACTCCTAACATAGATCGAAGTTTGGAAAACTTCGCTTCTGTAAGAGACTTTGTGAAAATGTCTGCAACTTGATCTTATGTAGGACAAAAGAGAACTTCAATAACTTGATCATGAATGAGCTTTCTGATGAAGTGGATGTGTAGCTCGATGTGTTTGCTACGCTGATGTTGAACTAGGTCTTTGGCGATCTTGATGGCACTTTGATTGTCACACCAAATGTTGGTTGAATGCTACTGCTGGAATCCAAACTCTGAAAGGATCTATCAAAACCACAAAGCTTCCTGATTTGCATTTACCATTGCTCGATACTCTACTTATGCTCAATAAAGTGCAATAGCATGTTGTTTCTTACATGCCCAAGTGACAAGTCTTGAACCAAGGCTGAAAACATAACCTGCAATAGACTTCTGATCATCAAGGTCGACAGCCCAATCTAAATCAGTGAAACCAACCAATAAAGGAGTCCCCCCTGAATTGTAATGTATCCCAAACTGAATTGTACCATGGACATAATGAAGTATCCTTTTAGTTTCTTTCCAATGGCTTTCATGGGGTGTTTGCATATATCGGGCAACAAGACCAACATCAAAGGAAAGATCAGGATGGGTATGAGTCAAGTATAAGAGGCTACCAACTAATTGACGGTACAGAGTGACATCAACTTTGGGAGAAGTATAGGTGGCAGTAAGCTTGACTCCAGACTAGAAGAGAGAAGCGGTTGGTTTACAATCGTCCATGTGAAAGCGACAAAGAAGGTCACAAGCATACTTAGACTGGGAAAGAAAAATTCCTTCATTGGTTTGCAAAACTTGGAGGCCAAAGAAGTAGTGCAAAAAACCTAAGTCTATCATTTCAAATTTCTTCTTAAGGTTGGTTTTCACATGGTTTAAAATCTTTGAGTCACTACCAGTAAGGATAAGGTCATCAACATAAAGGACAAGGATTATGAGATGGATTCCTACTTTCTTGGTATAGACATTAGGATCAGAATGGCATCTAGAGAATCCAGTGGCAATAAGAAAGTTGTCCATTTTGGCATACCAAGCTCGAGGAGCTTGCTTGAGACCATAAAAAGATTTCTTAAGGCGAAAAACAAGGCTAGAGTCATTATGGACATATTGAGGAGGTTGTTCCATGTAGATTTCTTCTTGCAAATCTCTGTGCAAGAAGGCAGATTTAACATCCATCTGACGGACCTCCCATTTATGTGAGGCAGCAAGGGCAAGAACAAGGCGGATGGGATTCATTTTGGCTATAGGGGAAAAGGTTTCATTATAGTCAATTCCTTCAACTTGGGAAAATCCTTTGGCAACTAATCGAGCCTTGTGTCTTTCAAAACTTCCATCTAATGCATACTTAGTTTTGTAGACCCATTTACATCTGACAATTTTTCTTCCTTTTGGAAGAGGTACAAGATCCCAAGTATTGTTTGCCATTAAAGAACGATACTCTTCATTCATTGTTGTATCCTAATCTGGATGACCTGAAGCTTCTGCAAATGTCTCTGGATCATGATTTTTTGAAACTTAAGCCAAAAGAGAAGAGGCTCACTGGAACTGTGAATGTGTCTGACGTTGATCTAAAGGATCACCGATAAGATCACCAGCTACTTCTCATGTTGAACGGACCCATCTAGGAATCGGTGGAGCTAGTGTTGATTCAGGTTCAAAGGACTCATCTGGAGGAAGGTGAGTAGGAGGAGATGGATTTTCATCTTCACTGTCATCATCTGAAGAAGAAACCATAACAAAAGAAGGCACAAATGTTGAAGATGTCTCACAGGTCGAAGAAGGCACAACCGTCGAATTAGGCTCGCAGGCCAAAGAAGGCACAAACACTGAAATAGGCTCGCAGGCCAAGAGATTTTCATCAAATTTAACATCTCTTCTAATAATAATTTCATTACAATGTGTTTGAAGAAGTCTGTAACCTTTGGTATCTTCAGAATAACCAACAAATATACAATTCTCACTTTTAGGCTGCAATGCTTTCCTTTTCTCATCAGGAATGTAAGCCCATGATATACTGCCAAATACACAAAAGTGACTTACATCTGGTTTAATTTTAGTCCAAGCTTCTTCCGGTGTTATATTTTGAAGAGCCTTTGTGGGAGTGCAATTTACTATGTAATTTTCACAGTTGATGGCTTCTGCCCAATACTTTAGACTTAATCCCTTAGATTGGATCATACAATTAGCCATTTCTTTCAATGTGCGGTTCTTTCTCTCAGCAACACCATTTTTTTGTGGTGTATATGGAACAATGTGTTGCATTTGGATTCCCTATGTAGTGTAGTAACTTGTAAAATTATTGTTCACATATTTTCCTCCATTATCTATTCTTAACCTTTGAATTTGATGTCCAGATTTCTTTTCTACAAGGGCCTTGTAGGCCAAAAACTTCGCTCTTAAGTTTTAAGAAGTAAACCCAAGTACATCTAGAAAAGTCATCAATGAAAGTTAAGAAATACTTGCACCCATAAAAAGAAGGAGAAGAAAGTGGACCACACAAATCACTATGAACAAGCTACAAAGGACCCAAGGTGTGCCAAGAGGCATGTTTTTCAAAACTGTCCCGATGAAGTTTGTCGAGAACACAACCGACACAAACACCATTTCTACATGAAACAAGAGGAAGACTAGTCACCATCTGTTGATTACATAGTTGGTACAATGAGCGATAGTTTAGATGACCAAACTGCTCATGCCAAAGTTTGCTCAAGTCATCGCTATGAGCAACAAAAACTGATGAAAAAGATGATGACCCAAAGTTGTCAAACTTGT